>KB674425.1:0-20684 GCA_000349165.1 Anopheles christyi | reverse complement strand
CGGTGCAGTGATCTGCTTTATTAGATAAAGCAATCCAAAACAAAAATATGTGGCCCAAGATCTCATAAATCAATTTGCGGCATACCGCAGGTCTCGACTGTACAGTAGGTGTGCTCGTTTTTTTTTTTTCTTTTGGGAAAACGCACCAATAATTGAAGGACCATTTTGGGAATGCTTTGAAGAATGTCGGAATTTATCAATCATACGCGCATCGCACAAGGGACGATTTTTCTCTCAGCTTTGGGACGGAGGGGAAAAAGGTTTGTCGGTTACTCTGTCTGGAAAGTATTCCCCAGACACAGAGAAGCAACGCTACACACGAACAAATCCCTTTTTCCCCAAATCTATTCTCATATCAGCAAATATTCGAAATGATAAAATTTGTTTTGCATCAATCTTCATAGAAGGAGGGATGGGGGGGGGGGCTGCAAGTTTTTAGCCGATTTCCCTCCATCGTTTTCATTCCAACGCTCTCGTTGTGCATGATGCAAAAGTAGTTAAAAGTCAGTTTCCAAAGCAAGCAGTGCCGAACGGAATTGATCCGACTTTTACCAGCACCATAATCTTGTCGTCGTTTCGTGGCTTCTTGGCCCATCGGTTGTATTGTTCTGTCCCCTCGTTCTGGCCTGATGTGATGCCTGTGATGTGTGGCGATAGAAATACCTTTCCGTTGAAGTTCCACTGCAGTCAAATCTTACGCGTTGCTCTACCTGCTAAAGTGTGCGGCACGTGACATTGCTTTTCAGTAGCATTGTTCCTCTCCAATCGGTAGGATTTTGGCTTGAGAAACCAATCCAACGTTGATGCTACTTCTCATGCTTTTTTTTTTTTTTTCGTTGGAATAGATTTTCCCTTTGGCGTAGTTTTGCATATAGGCGGACATTCCCGGACTCTTGTGCTTCGGTGTTCTGCTTTTTTAAGGTATGGTGTACTACTGGGAACGGCCATGATCCTTGCCTTCTACGGGTGAGGGTTTTATTTCACATAAAGCTGGTAAACAGTTCATCTAAATATGAGGGGGTAAAGGGGTAAAACGAGAATGAAAATTTCATACGATTCCCCTTTTTCATCTCAGTTTGTGCAAAGGAAATTTCCTGACGATAGCATTGCGAAGACTATATTGTCTGTGCGGAATGACGTTTCTATTTTTCGTTTGTGCGTTGAAGTCAGCAATGATTACGTCTATTATATTGTTTTCTTTCCCTTCTCGTCAGTTATGTGACACTTGTGCTGACAATCTAATAAATAATATAGTTCACTTTGTCAAGTGTGTTTCAAAGCTGAGTAAAAAGGGAGAGAGCATACTCTTCTAGTCAGTGAGGTATTTCGTGAAGTATTTAAGAATGAAAGAAATGATAATATTCCAGAAGACCTGATTCAACAACCAACGAAACCACTTGAAAACTACAGACTCTTATAAAAAAAATCCAAAAATCTTGAAATATAAACCTGTTTCTAAAGCTCTCAGGGTTTGGGATCATCATTTTAAGAAGAAATTTAAACTTGCTTCCGTCGGCATGGTACGGTCCGACGTTTGGCCAACTGAAAATGATATGCAAATTAAAACCCTTACCCGTACTTTACTTTCTTTGAGCTATTTTTTCCCACTTTCTATTTAAAAGTGGCACTGCTCCGTGGAAAAAGTTCATCGTGTTTTATCCGGTAAGACACAGATCACAGCAGAAGGGAGAGGTTGGTTGGATCAGTGGGGCCATTTTCCGAAGAAAATCCAGCCTCTACGAGTCCAGCAGCAGCTCCACTTGGGCCATCGTAAGGCGGTCGTCACGTAAGGATTTCGTTTCGAAAATGTGGTGGTCCAAGATGACTTCGGGAGAGGAAAATACCATCACATCCGTAAACCATCCATCCAATCCAATTCTGTCCCTGGGGAGGGGAGAAACGAAACAGAGCGGAATCCGAGGACGACAACAACACAAATAAGTGCATAACTTCGGCGTACACTTTTTCCAGCGGATTCGGTGAAACAAATTAAAAATGCTTGGCCGTAACCGGATGAATCTTCAGAGCACCTCGTTCTGCACCAAAAATGTATGTTATTGACACATGGAGTAAAAGGTGTATCGAAGACTCCGGGAAGTCCTTGCAACAGTTGCTCTTTGTTGGGGAAATAGTTTTACATCCCTAGTTGCCGAAAAGGAATGGTAATTGAAGCCACGAGCCCAAATCGCTGGTAGTTTTATTTACTTCAATTTATTTTCTTATATGATGCTTTTCATCGCAGATTTGGAATCTTACCTGTGAAAGGCTTGTAATCTGCATAGCTTGTCGAGTATTGTAAAATCATATGTTTTGTTGAAGCTCTTACTTACCTTACATTTTTCAGTTAGAAAAGGGTAAAAATCTTTTTGCATTAACGTTCAAGACTTAAAACATGTCATCATATACAACAACTCATTACCACTCTGGGGGTTTAAAAATGTGAAATAAATTAGCTTTTCCGCTTCAGCTTTGCTCATTTTACCAACTGCACGATTTTCTTTACCACACATGAGTGCCACGAACCCTTACGAAACGTTTCACTGTCAGTTTTTGTGTGGTTCAAGCACACCTCGCTGCCTCTCGCTGCTAGAGATAGCTGGCTGTCCTTTTGTTTCTTTCAACTTTTTTTTCCGTTGTTGGCTTCCAGACAATCCTATTTATTGGTGACATGAGACAGGAATGAGGCGATCGTTCGTGCATTCCGCTGCAGTTGGGTTGCATTCTTTCGTGCGAATAATGCCAACTGTGGCCCTTGTTTGCCCTCGCAAACGGCCGTACCGGTCCGTTTGACGATAATTTGTCTTCTTTGTTTGGGAAGTTGCTACCCTCTCTCAAATTGGGCTTCCGTTGTCATCAACGTTCCCATTCGCCCTTTGCCACTCCGTCACACACAGAATAGCAATCGCATTATTCGTCTTGTTCACGCGGGTCGGTTTTTCCGAGAAAGCCTATGAAGGCAAAGGCTGCAACAATTGAGGAAAAAAGGGTTCTGGATGGAAAAAAAAACACACACACACACACTTACACGAAAAAAGACACCGTAAAACAAGCAACCAAAGTTCCAACGACACGAAACCGTCGAAAATTCTCGAAATTGCTACTGACATTTTTCAGAGTAATCAACATGCTCAGCCTTTTTGGCCCCGGTTGTTCTATATAAACACACATAAACAGACACTCACGATTGGCAACGCACTCATCAACAGCATCGGGTAGCAGCACCTGAACGGGAGATGAAGCAGCCTCCACTTATGCCCTCGGGAGCAACGATACGAACACACATGCACAATCGAGAAGCCCCTCGATATATAGCTGTCAATGGTGATCACATCATTGCCATGAGGGGCACACATCAATGGTTGCAAGTTGCAAGTGCGTATGCAGCATGCGTACTGCTGCAAAATTTGGGGTGAAGATGGGATGCGATCAAAGTTTGCCATCCCGGCCAATGCTGCCAATCCTGCCGTCTAAAAGCATCCCACATTCATCGCGGTTGGCTGCATTGCATTCCGGGCCTTTTGTCAGTTTTCATTTCAATTGCGATCGCGTAATATACCACTGCACCGAAAACGTGGTTGATGCATGTTCGTCGTGTCGAGTGCTGCCTTGCACCATTCTGCCCCACCGGATACTCTCGTCGGATAATGGATGTCCGTCCTGGCTTTCCAGCGCACAATGTTTCATACTCATCGCACCAGAGCCACCCAGTATTTGCCCGGTATGTGCGATTTTCAAGAAGGGTGCGACAAATAAAAAACGATTTGCCCTTAGGTCATTTCATCTCAATCGAGCCATTCGACGGGCCACTCGAGGTGATGGCTGGACAGTCTGTGACCAACGACATCGTTTTGCTTTCGCCGTACCTTTCGCCAGATGGATCAGAAGCCGTTGTTTTCGTGCCTATACACTGTGCTCACCTGCGCGCATCGCTTGCGACACATTGCGACATTGCGGTGTGGTAGATCTTTTTTAAAAATTCTGAACACCGTAGCATCGTAGCACGACAATGCTATGCGAACTTGTTCAACTTCTTTTGCCGTTTTTCTGGTGCATGCCAGCCGGCTGAGACAGGATCGAATCCTGTCACAAACTTTTTGGACAATTTTTTTGTTTTGTTTTTGCGTACCCACACAAACAAAGCTAGATTCTGCCGTCGGTTCTGACCAAGTGTGAATGTTGTAGAATAATTTATAGACCACTGGCGAAAACGAGGTCCGGTTGCTATTATTTGTTATACCGAGAGGGGAAAGATGGCTTCAGTTCGTAGCCCGGTTGCTTTGCCACTCTAGTGGTGACTGGGTCAACCAAAAGTCAACCCTCTGATCACCACACCCCTCCCTTCACCAAACTTATATTCAGGCTCTTTGTGCCTTTTGCGCCTGTCTCATTCTGGTGGTCGGCGAAGTGGTTTTTCGCTTGGTAAAACGATTGCCAAACCCACAGTGGTGGCCTGTGGGACTACTTAGCTTGCTGGTAACTCTTTTCATCGACTGTCGCAGCACGTCCACTGTTCGTTTAGGCTTCAGCAGAAGCAAAGTTTCATGCTCTCGTAGAGGCACCTGATGGGTGAAGAATTTATGGCATATGTGTGTGTTTGTTTTGTTTTGCTTGGTGTGCTATGTCGTCCGGTGTTTGGACTTCTGGTGTCCGAGATTCGATGCCAGATAGGACGGGGCACGGTGAACCGGTGAACGTGTGTTTGTTTCACGAGTTAATTGCAGAACCGTTTTAATCCGATTGCTGGAAAATTTGTGTCCGTTTAGACTGCTTTGTACAGACTTCAACATTTCCAGTCCATTTTGTACATAATGTAAATTAAACTTGGCACAGGGCATACTTTCTTATTTCTACTTTATTTGTAATGGGAGGATTCACATGCAAAAGTATTTTACATAGTTTCGCAATTTAAAGAAACATAACAACCGTTGTCGTGAATTATTCTTCCTGATTAATATTACGTGTTTGAACAAAACCACCTGGCATACATAAGAAAACTGTTGATCTCCAGTGTCTGCACATGAGCGACAGAGGAAACAGAACGGAGGCAAATCAACAATGGGAATAACTTTCCACAGCTTGTTTGACCTTGTGGAGTGAAAAGCGTGTCTGTGCTACCACACTGCTTACCGTACGCGAAGGCAAATACTCATCAACGTTTCTGTGGTACAGATGGAACTACCGTGTTTCATTGAGATGAAGTGCAGCATAAACAATAGTACCGTGAGCTTGCTCCATACTAATCCTGAAGCTGTAAACAGGAAATATGGCGATATGGCAAGCGAGGGCTGTAAAAACTGTTTGGTCAAAAAGAAAACAAACAAAACCCTAAACAGCACCGGCGCACGGTATCATTTTGCTGCTCTATTTGAATCCATGGTTTTCACTATTTTACCTGTTCACAGGGGTTTCGGTGCGTCTACACATGATGGACCGAGATGTGTTCTAGACATGCAACTGCAACCTTACTTTCCATACCATACCAAGAAAAGTTAACATTTGCAAAAATGTATCATTGATGTTTACTTTTAAAATGGTACGTTCTCCAGATCTCAATTCAGGAAAAGGCATATTACAAATGTATGAGAATGTAGTCAAGTAATGTTTTCGTTTTAACATCGTTTAAATAGTTTTGCATAATTTTTCCATAACTATTCTCATACAAATTTTCTATCGTATACACTTAGTACCAAGCTCAACCCACCTCACTCCCCTTTCCCTTTTGTGTAATGAATATTCTGTAAATACATCACTCAAAACAAAAACCTCAGATAAGTGAACTAAGGCAAGCCACATCGAATACAGTTCCCGAATTTAAAGCTAGGTAAAAAATGAAAATAATGTGACATGTACCATTTAACTCACGATAGTTTACAGATAGATAACAATAACTGATAATTTGAATGACATTTACCACATTTTACCACAGTCTTCTGTTATATAAACTCCGTCTCACAAATATAATGTTGGTATGGAATAAAATCCAGCAGTGAAAATAGTAAAACAAACCTTTAGAGCCAAACTTGTCCCATTTCGAGAAAGAGCCACAAGGAAATACTCGTATAGTTCGTCTTCGTACCGTGTCCCGAAAATGTAAGATGTGTAAAAAAGATTTACTCGTTTTGCCATACAGCTTCCTCGTTCGTCATGTTTCCACACCCGAGAAAAAAAAAACCGCTTTACGATGGAAATAGCGCCATCGGGCCGTGTACGAAAACTAAACAACAACATTAAGCCAAAAATAGCAAAACGGCTAATATTAGAGGGTCGGTAGCATTAGGCCTACGAAAAGAGAGAGGGAGAGATAGAGGGAGGCAGTGAGGAAGAGAAAGAGAGAGAGGGAGGGAAGGAACCCATCGGCCGCCAGCTAACCCTTGAAAGAAGCGACGGAATCCTACATCCCCCTTCAACTTGACAGCATGAAGCGTCGCCCAACGCGTCGACGCTCGTCGTCAACGGACGAATTAGTTCTTATGCTAACTTCTTCTGTTTCTCATCATCATCAACATCACCAATGGATAAAGGGAGCGGATGGAATAGGGCATGGAAGCAACGACGCGTACATCCATGCGTCATGGGGCAAATGGGGCGGTTTGGGAAAAAGAAATGTGTACGCACCAAACGAAACATGTGTCATCTTTTCTGTGTGTTGCTCGCTTTCTGGATTTATCTTTCCCGATGACTTTTATGAGCGTTGTGGACGTATCGGATTGGGTCCACCTCTTCTACCCTACTTTGACACTAACTCCCGTTTGGCCTCTATCGCCCAGGTGAGAGTGAGAATGTTGGAACCTGTTAGGAAACGTAACGTAGGATTTCCCAATCTACTTATATACGCTTACGCCATTTATGCGGTCTGCCGTCGGTTGCCACTGCTTCGTACGACTTTCTCAATCGTGCCTCACCTCCCATCCTGTGCTTCACCAGAGCTCATTCCGACACCGACAACACAGTGATGCGGCAGAGTGTGCAGAAGTTGTTCGCAAAGTCCAAAAAGTGTTTTGGTTCGGAAGTAGGCCGAGTATATTGGAGCGTTTTCTCAATTTACTCCTTACTCATCAATTCGGTGCGTGCTGGAAGCTGGAACGTAGACCGGTAAGCTGAAGCATAATATCCTGATTATGCCTTATCATACCAACACGAGCTTAGGACGATCAGCTTGTTGTGTGTTTTGTTTGATTTTATTTCAGTGTGAGAGGTTCTATCTGAGATGACTTTCACTGTCAGGGATTAGCATTACAGACCCTTTTTGACCTTTTCTGTTTTGCTTATTTTTCACTTTTCGTGAATGTTTTAATGTGTTTTCATTATCTTGGTCTCCTGATGGCGTGCTGTTTGTTTTTAGGAAAATATTAGCTAATTTCTAAAATCATTCTATTATTTTAACGAGCGAGCTCCACCAACACCATTAAAATGATGATAGCAAGCTTCAACCACACCCGTAAATATTTCGCATTTTAGAACATTGTGCCATTTAAAATCAGCAAAACAATCTCACAAAAAATACCATCGCACTCCCCACTGCTTTACTTATGCGTTATTGCACCTGTTCCCAAAACGCTGACCTTTCGTTTACAAACATAACCAACCAGACGGAATCATGCTTCCATTGGCCAAGCAGAATAAGACGGTGGATGGTCTTGAGTCTAAAATTTTATCCCAATCGTCTGTCTCGAAGGCTGGTCCATCATTTGGCACACTTCTTGTCGCGTGTTTCAACGGCTGTCGGTCCTTGGGACGCACGCGCGCGCGCGTTTGTAAAGAACTACCACAGATGTGCATTGGCCCAGGATATGTCTGGGAGCTGCAAAGGGGAACAAATTTCAATTTGGCACATGACCAAAGTAAATCGCATACTCTATGCTGGTCGGTGTCATCGTCGTTGTTTGTCGCTCCCATAGCTGGACCTGTGCTGTGTTACTAACGGTGCATCTTGATGCAAAACACCTCAAAACCGAAACCCAAATTAACTACAGTTACGAGGAAGCGCAACCCAACCCAAAGCGATGATGAATGTGTATCATCGTAGGTCACTTGCACTATCTTGCAGTGCTTGCATGTACCGTGCCAAATGTAACGAATACCAGTCCGAGTGCCTGGGTGAAGGAGAAGAAGAAGAGTTCTTATGCACGGCTACGTGCCGCATCCTATTGGCACTGACCATCCGTGTCACTAACAAAAGACAGGGTAGGCGCACAATGACGTCAAACTGGTTGGATACCGAGTGTTCAAGGAATCAGCAGGTGTTTTACTCGCCTGTTCGTCCTTCGTGGGGAGGGGTCCTTCGCTTCATTACGAGTGAAGAAAATAAAATCGAACATCGCCATCTCTGAAGGCAAAGTTTGCTTCTTCGTTCCATCTATCCGTCTCTCGTTCCTCCGACTACGAAGTGCGCAAACCAACATGTGGAAAAGTGTGCGAAATTGTGTTCCAAAGTTTGTTTTTTCACTTCAGACACAGCTTTCTTACACCCTCGGCCTATCTCCTGCTGCGATAAGGGTGGAAAACTCAGCACGTGAATCCGCCCGAGCCTTCCCGTACAGGAGACAATCTCGGAAGACAAAATCTAATTATAATTCATCCAAGCGGGAGTAATTATGTCCTCGTTCCGTTCAGCCTGCCAGCGGCAAAAAAAACGGCCTGAAGTTCATCCTCGATCGGTGACGGCGATTTGTTCGACGGCTGCAAGGAAAAGGAACGGACCCTTTGCCAGCCTTTCGGTTAACGGTCCAGCAGGGCAGGGCAAACTCTTGGGTAAAAACATAATTTGTTTTTAAATGAAAATTTATTTTCATTATCCAACAACTTGGTAACACAATCGGTGGGGTGTAGGTGTAGTAGACGGGAGACAAAAGAAGAGAAAAAAGGTGGCCATTGGTGTGGCGGGGTGGCGTTCAGTGTGAACTCTATTTGTGAACACAGTTTTTTTTTACTCTGAAAGTGGCGTACTACATATTTCAATCGATTGTGACAAGTGCAATCGAATCAACGAGCATTATTATGTGAAAGACTTAAGTAAGGTTAATTGCTCTATGTTTAAGAAGATGCATTTGAAAATTCGTATAGCGATGGGTAATACTTTATGTTTGAAATAGAAATGCTCCAAAATAATGATTTCAATTGGTTTTTACATTACATTTCATTATTCACGATACCCTTTTTCCGTATTTACCATTTAACACTGTGGAAACAAACAAGCGAATAATAATAACCACCGTATATTACACTCCCCATCCCAGACGCCAACACGCGTCGTTTCTGATAACCGCTCGCAGCAGTAACCGGTAGGAAATTTATATTCCATCCCTAGAAACACATTCCACAACCCGGTCACGTCGCCGGGATCTTTGGAACCGCGAATGTAATATCTCCTGGCCTCGCAGCTTCTTACTGCCACCGGCTAAAGAAAAGCAATAAAATCTAAAATTAATGGATGACATTTTCATTTCATTTGCATTTCCTTTCAATAAAAGGTACCGTACGGTGTGAAAGCTCTCCAAGAAGATGTGATCCAATGTGCTATCAGATACCGGGGTGCGTCTGAAGGTTGAGGTTGCATTTGCAAATGACAATACCAACCGGCTGCATTACAATAAAACCATCTATCGGTAGGATCGATTCAGTGGTATGTATATCGTCGGTTCAAAGATATGGTGAAAATTGGCATTTCGAGGACGTTTTTTATGTTATTCTTCGAATAATCAGCATTTCTAGAGGGGTCCCAGATATTCCATCGTTTTGTTCTATTTCGATCTATTTACGGCACTTGCACTTTTCGGTATGTCGTTTTCTCTCATCCCGTAATGTTACAATCCCACTGAATAAATATACTTTCACGTTCAACTTTTTTTAAGTTCCAGATCCTATTTGTAAAGGACATTTTAAATCTACCATTACTTCCATCTCTTTTCTTCTTTTATTCTCTCTCCCTCTTTTCTATTATATTTCTCTCTTTTATTCCTGTACGAAAAGGTACCATAATTCCAGGTGGCAATAACAACGGCTTATCGAAAAATTGAATTAACAAAGTGAAACTGGCTAGCAAAGTGTTCACGTCACGTTCAATCGTCACGTTGAGTTCGTATAAGTAGAGTAATGTATTAAGGACTGAAATTCGTCTAATCTGTCACAAAAGAAATGCTATACCGCAGACAATCCAAGGTCCAGCGTGACTTTTCTGCGAGTCAGGTGGCGTGCCCTATAAACGTCTGATGAAAGATTAGAGGCAACAGATTTAACGATACCATGGAAACATCTCGGTGTAATGCGAGCAGGAAAAAGGAAACTGCTATTTCTCCTGAATTGACGACAAGAGGCAGCATGAACAATTAAATCAACCAATTGCCGTAAAATAAGAATCAGCTTTTGACTTTGTTGCCGTGTTGTGCCACACTCCCCGACCTCGGGTCGCGAACTTTGGAAAATAAATCTTTACTCCCTCCGTGCGCGCGGATGTCCATTCTTCGAGGAGAATGAAAATTATTTCACCACTCACCGGGTTCCGGAATCAAAATAACTGAAAATGCGTCTCTGCTTCAATTTCGGTTTTCTAGGTTTCCTTTAGCCCTCGTCACATTGCCCTCTCAGCGTTCAAGGAAATTCGTTATTTAAACATGGAACTTTACTGAAATATGATGTTTTTTGCCACAACAACACGGAACGTTAGGAGGCAATAATGTAAAGCCGTCTGCAAATGTCTGATTTGTGTCCAGAATTGGGTGTGCTTAAACAAAATACGATGGGTTTTTTTTATTTCCCAAACGGGAGATATCACGTTATTCAGAAAGTTGACCGCTTTGAGTCACGTTGCAATTTTGTTGTGTCACATACTAGCTATACAATTTTTGCATCTTTGAGAGAAGTAGGGCCTTTCATCACGTTAAGTTTTACGTTTCAAATATCCTGTTTTAACTCATTTTGATTTGCTGATTGTGAACGTTTGGAATGTCGATCGACGCGTTTGCGTTTCGTAATAAATTTACCAAAGAAATATTATCGTTTTGGTAGGCTCAGATTTTTTAGACCAACATGTTTAAATGCAGATTGTAATATGCTGAGCCGAATGCGTTGAAGCAAAGCATTTACAATATCGTCCTTTCACCTCACGACCACTGCACATAAGAACATCATGAAAATACACACATATATCTGAAAACGCTACCAAACTGACAGTCTACTACGATGATAATTTGTTAATTACACTTCTCCTCCTATTTCAAGATTCTTATGTTATGTGTCTTGTAATCAAAGTCATTTACAAGAGCAAAACAGAACAATTTTGATGGAAAACTAAAACAGCACACCGTAGGACAAGCCTTAATAAAGAAACAATAATATAATTGAAAAGAAGGGATCAGGACCGAAATGTAGAAAATGATTTAAATTAAACAATCAATTGACGTTGCTTCCAGTGTACGGTTAGGGAAGCCTTAATCAAAAGTGGATCGCAAACTCCGCAAAGTTCATCCATGTCCGTTAGCTTTTAACAGCTCGAGTTTCGCGTGGTTGTTATTATTAAAAAAACGAGAATATTTTTTTTTAAAGCATACTATATATCCCATATCTGTCCCGTGTTATCCCGTGTATGAGGATGAAACGGAATCTTTGATGCTGTTGGAAGCCCTTTCATGTACAATTACTTCAGCGTACAAACATGGAGACGGATCGACGCCGTCCATCGCAGCAACAGCAAACGACTACGGTGTAGCAACTTTATCCCATGATCGTGTGTGCCGCTCGGTACAAGCGCGTCAATCGTACGCCAAGCTCAACACTCTACCATGTGTCGGAAGTCGTGACGGAGTGGACAAAGTGGGGCAAACAACAACGAAAAAAAACGCAGTACACTTTACGAACGAGAGGTGTCCACACAAGAGCACATGACAGGCGGCTTGTTTTGGATGGTTCATTTTCACGTGCGAGCATATGCTTCAACGTGTGCCCACACAGAGAACTAAAGTCTCAACATATTTTCAGCCCTCGCCCACACACAACCACAACACAACCTATCCCTTCCCTCTCTTTTCTCCCCGCATAAGAGATATGGCACCAATCGACGGAAATTGTTTTATTTTCGCAACAACATATTCAAAGCATTTTGAGTGATTCCTCCGTTTTTGCGTCACGACGGCAAGCGCCGGAACATATACCTACGCGGGCCAGCCACACGTCCGATGTCTTTCGACGGCCTCTTACACATCGACATCCGACCGTGAAAAATAACGACGCACACGTCGACGGAAAAAAATGAAGAAGCGGAAAACACCCGCGAAAAGCAATCTGTCGTCCAACACCGTCCAACGACTCGCTGGATCTTGTTTTGCGCGTGTGGCAAAGGCGACATAACATAGTGCAGTGAAGGAGCATTAAATTTTACGTCATACTCGTTTAGGTCCCGAAACCCCATAAATGTGCGTGCCCATTACCCGTGTACCGATCGAATTCAAAAATGCTTTGATGCGACAGAATATTCTGGTGTTTCGAAAGATCAATTAGTTAAATTCCATTTAGATGAAACTTATATATTACAACTAATATACCGGTCGCGAGAATAATTTCTCGATCTCTATACCCAAATTTTGGTTTACTTTCATGTTATTCCTTAGTCACGTTTATGCCGCCTTCCTTAGTGCATCAACCCTTTATTGGGGTATATTAGAAATAAATTAAGAACTTCTGTCACATTAAGACACATAATCTTCTTCTATTACACTAAAGCTCCCTATCTGCGGCATATGGTGGCATTCTTGGTGTCAATGTAAAGATTTTCATATGACTTTACCGGGTAATTTAACTGAAGCAATTCCAAACTTAAATCGCTGCACATGCAAATCATCAAAACATTCACACAGGTAGTGGCATTTAATGATTCTCCGTTGCAAAAAAGACTGGTTTACCACCTTGCAAGTATTTTGTTCAAATGATTTAAAAACCAAATTAAAAGTGACAAAGGGTACAAATTAAAGTTCTGTTAATATTCTAAATAGCTACAGACCATTTAGTATAAACAAAACTTAGGGAAAAAGTGTAGCTTGTCATCGTTTTATTTTATATTCTACAAATGATATGTTTAATTTGTTTTACGCTCCTTTAGAATTCAATTTTTCAGTGTAGAATGTATGTATGTATGTATGTTTAGTAATGTAGTTGATGGTAAAACAATTTACTCTAACAGTTTTAATTATAACCTCATTATTAAACCATGCACTAAAAAAATCAACTGTTGCACTTGGATTTTCTACAAACTAAACTCAATTCTCAAAATAAAAACACACCAAAAACCAATAATCCAATGAGATGGGTTTTGTTTTCCCGATTATCCGAATTGGGTTTATCTCATCATTTCCCTGTCCCGAAATATTCTCTCTCCTCGGCAGTCTATTGATTTGCTGTCATGTATGCCTTTCAACCTATCGGGAGAAGCAATGCGGAAGCAGAAAAGCTCAGAGGTACTGGTTGGTTTGCAGAAATCCAAACATTGGTAATGCATTGCATTAAAGTTAATAAAATTTCTTCGATTACCCCGCCCACGAACCACTGGCCCGCTGCTACGTGCGGAAAAACTCGTAAACTTTCGATTGAAGAAATGTGAAAGCGAGTTCATTGCTAGGTGTGCGTCTCTCAAACTGTAGAGGTTGCAAAACCCGAAGCGACGAGAAGGATGAGCAAAATCCTATCAAACATTGTCGAACGCCCCAGGAGGCTAGTGTGACGTAACAGGAATGGTGTGCGCCACTTTTCACCGGGTGCTAGCCTGTCCAGACGCGTCTACCCGTTCGCACACCCCCAGCGTGGGTTCAGTTTTCGCTCCATTTCTTTCAATTCGATTTCAATTAGGAAAATGTCAACGGCAAGATGGGTAAGAGATTAAGGCAACAAAGCGCACCGCGAACCGAATGGTGAACGGGAATACAAAAATGGAAGAATGCGAAGAGCAGAAAACGCTGGATGAAAATGCAAAGGGGATGTGATAGAAGTAAACTAAAAGGGGTGTAACGATGGAAAAGAAACACGTCGCCAAACTTGTTACAGCTAGTGAACAAATGGACGTTGTCGGTTGTGTCGTCTCAGTGTTCGTCTCCGTCGTCCCACATACAGACGCATCCAGAACCGCCAATGTACGCCTTTACACCTTACAACACTACAATCACAGCGCTGTGTCTGTTTTCCCGGAGCGGGGTGTAGGATATTACTAAGAAGTACGCGCAGGATAGGATAGAATTTATGTTTTACACCGCACACCGATTTCCACAAACCGGGCATAAAGTTAGAATGAGCGATGGGAAATGGGTCGGTGAAAAACCAATGTCCTTCGGGCGTTTGTTCGATAGTATTATGCAAATGTTGGCCACCCTTTCTCATAGAGCGGAGAGAGAAATGGTTATGATGATGAATGGTGACGTTAGAAGCGACGTACTCGATTGTCGTCTTAGTCGGGAAAAAGGCTTCTGTTCGAAACACAAACGCGACAAAGAAGAAACCAAACCCGGTTATACGATATCACACCGATGACAACGATAATGATAAAAGGATCACGACGAGGACGATGATGATGATGATGCGACTGTCGCTATAATATCACCGCAAACTGACATCCTTTACCAGATCGTTTCGTGCAACTGTCACCTGCGGGAAAATGGTAAGAAAGTGGCGGGAAATCAGGAAATGTTTACACAATTCACCACACCCGAGATGATGAGCTCTGCCGGGACGAGCTTCTTGTTCCCCCGCGTACAAAATCGCGGATGTTTTTCGGGAGTGAGAAGGTAGCTGAAATGTTATCTTCTATCATTTCTCACTGCCCTGCAGGCTAGTTTTTTTCCTTGCGTTGAAAAGCAAAAAAAAACACACACTCTGCCCACGGGTAATCGATTTTATTCGCTTCTTATCGGGTGATTTCAGTTTCTTTTTTTTTACAGTTGTTCTGGAAAGAAACCGGCAACCTATTGCAACAACGCGCATATGCTTCAAGCGATAGCATAAAAACGACACGTAGTATGTACCATCTCTTCCGCATCTATTGGTCGCTAGGATACTTCGAGAAAGTGGATGTGTCTGCCTTGCGGAACACTTTCACCCTAATCCGGTCCCAAGATGCGGGAAGAGATATGGTCGTAAAGTGGTGCAAAGTGGTGGCGTACCGGTTTGATACTGCTACATTTCCCTTCACTGATTTTGGGGTTGTACAAAGTCAAACCGAGCATTTTACGATCCCCCAGTATTGTTACAGTGTGTCTTTTCCTAGAGAGCGAAAGCTGCTGCATCGCTTGATGACAACCACACGCCATACATTGTTGATGGAGACGCACGGTGAAAACACTTGCCGGGCAAGAAACGCCTTTATCCGGGAGAGCCATAGCGGGAGAAAGGAATTTTAAAAGTAATAAAAATTTATTTCTTACTCAACCGGCAGTAACTTCCCGTTCCTTGCAGTACCAGTTTCTTCCTTCTGTTTCCTTCACACAAGTTGTGTGGCGAGATTTTGATTCGTTTTCATGACCTTACCGGTACGTGAGTTCCATTCAATATTAATCTGATTTTTATTTGTGTTTTTCGGCTCGGTGGACCGTACTTTACTGTGGTAATGTTGGTGGATAAGAAGGGTAAGGTGGCTGATTTTCTTCCCTTTCGTGGATACCGTGGCGTAGATTTCAATTGAAGTTTCCACGATACGCAATAGTCCCGATTTGAGTGGAGAAAGGTAATATCGACTGTGTGTCGAAACCTTTCAATACCAAACACACAATTCTTTTTTTGTCTTCCCTCCCTTCCAATGCCCTAGACCTTTCTGTAATTGAGTAAAACAGGCGGAAAAAGTAATAACAAAAAAAAACTTCCCCAAAAACCTCATCGAACCGGTTCTACGCCCTACTTTGTTCGGTTCAGCGTCGATCGTAATCGAAAAGCGAATTTGCTCACTGCAGCTTTTTTTTCGAAGGGGCACTGAATGAAAAGGACAGGCAGTTCGCGTTTTGGGTCATTTGGTTGGCGACGCCGCGATGTTTGACCAACAATGGGGACCACTATTGAGGGTGGTTTAAACTGCGCAGCTGCATCTACACAGCTACACAGTACAATTTTAATGCATCGGTATCGTTCGGTTAAAATGGAAAATTGCATTCAATCCGTGGGGGAATACAACCGACCAGTAGTGCACCTTTTCGAAAGCATTTGTCTCTCACCATTGGCTTTTGGGGTCGCAAATTGGTTTAAATCTAAATTTGAGTTGACTTTTATTGCCCACTATGGCCACCAACTTTACCCACACACCGTGTGGTCACCGTCCACAGTCCGTCCGTTGACCGGTGGGTCAGGCTCACGGTGAAGAGCGGGGAGATCGCCCATTAAAATCAATTTAGCAAAGAGCTTTACTCCACTGCCCGTCCATTTTCCACCCAACCCTCCTGCCTGTCTCTAGCAGGCGAAAAAAGCAGAAAGAATTGAAA
Source organism: Anopheles christyi (assembly GCA_000349165.1). NCBI lineage: Eukaryota > Metazoa > Arthropoda > Insecta > Diptera > Culicidae > Anopheles > Anopheles christyi. The sequence continues at coordinate 4,242 of KB674425.1, read as the reverse complement.
CAAAAGCGACTGAATCCGTGGTGGCTATCTTCAGCTACAACATCCTGTCCCCTGATTTGATACGCTCCAGTGGTCGGCAGAGGAAGAGGTTCGTTTTTGTGTGTTTCCCATACATGATTCTTTTTCCTGGTTTAACGTCACCCATAAGACAAACAGCATCTCGATAGGATCGTGTCCGGCGTGAGCCATCCCACGGTATCGAACCATTTCAGCTCCTACTTTCCGCCCGCTTTTTTTGTCCGTTTACTATTTCCAGCAATGTTGCACAATGATGATTTCTCGGTGTTGCGGTAAACGAAAGCGAAGGTTCTGAGCATTGGGCTGCACAAACGATAATCAAAGGATCAAACGCGAACAGACCGATACCTCCATCCCGGTACCGGTGCCACACTCGTTGGTAAGGTATGAGTAACAAATGTAGAAATAACGGTTAAGATTAGCTACCACCGGTCTGTACATCCCCGACATACTGCACGGTGTGCTCATTCGGGTGGGCTTGTAATTCAATTACACCACCTCGCACAAAGTACAGCGCCATGGAGCACGTGTGAAATGTAACCCCCCTTCCCCGGATGTAACGTGATAATGGAAAGCTTTAGGAGCGAGTGCTATAGACGAAGAGGGTGTGGCGATGGAAATGAGTGGAAAAAAAACCTTCGAACATTTGGCGGTGAAGTGGTGTGATAATGAACATGTAATGATGGGTTAACGTGTCCCGGCGGATGCGGATATCGTTTTTTTCTCTCTCTTTGTAACAGGCTATGTACTGTTTGATCAGGCGCAAATAATAGGCGAAATCGTAATTTATTTAATGAGATTTCAGCTAATTACAAAATTTTGTGTATGCTTCTTGAGCACGTTTTCTAAACAATTCTCAAACAATTACAAAACTACAACATAACAATACAATCACAAAAAATGTATAATTGATCATTTGAACAAGTTAAATGATGTAGTGTTTCATCAACTAAATAAATTAAATAGCCTACACACATTCTGAGGAATGTTTGGCATTCTTTTCCAAACCTTTTCCCATCCTTTCTCAACAATCGTTGTTATGTCATGCAAATGATTAAATAATATTATAAGGCTAAATACTTGAATGTATAAGTATTTATTTGTTGTAGTTAGTGGTTTTCGCTACAAAACTAAATAATTTAATATGATGTAAACATAAAATTAGCCCATTCTATTTCATATGGTTTTTTAAACTTTTTAATGGCAATTTATCATAAAGGTTTAAAGAAGTGTCAAATTTGCATAACCGCGTATCTTGAGGACTAACCATGGTTATGGTACTTCTTCTACTTCTATAACCGCCTTTAAACTTTTTTATATTCTTGAATATACATTTAAGCTTAAAACTTATTACAACTTGTTAATTTGAACTCTAAATAAATTCGTTTTGATTTAAAATCTTTTCAAACTCCTCTCTTATAGAATTATATCAAATAAAACAAGACATGTTTATGTTTTTTGAGTCATATGTATGTTACATTATTTTTGCTTTGTAAATTGAATATACCCAATAAATGGCTTACGATGTTTTATTTTAATGACAGAATTCAAGTTGATATCTATAACCATCTGTGGTTGGTTTAGCTGCGTTCAACCGCCTTTGAATGCACATGACCTACTATCATATCTAGGATGTTCGCCTGAGTATACACAACAATCATTAAATGTATGTAATTATGCTACTTTAAAATAAATAAGCAAGGGCAGCGTTTTACCTACAATGGTTTGCTTGTTACTCGTAATAAGATCTTATTGATCAATTTTTTTTCTGTTAATTTGATAATCAATTCTACTTGGGTTGCTCATGCCGATAACCCCAACAATCAATGAATACAGGTATTACGTCAACCTTAAACCATCCGCAATCATCATCGTCGAGTCCGGTAGAGTGATGGAAAAGCACATTAATCTAATCTCGTTGGTCGGGAGTGGTGCAATCAGGGAAACCTTTTCCCGGTGCGACGAGACACATTTTCTGTAGTGCACACAATGCGGATCGTTTGGCCCATATCTGACATGCATATGACGCTCATTCCCAGGCTCGACCAATCGGCGTTGGCGTTGTCAGCGCGCCTGGATCGTCCGATGACGATAGCGGGGCAGATCTAGAAATGCCAATAATCGGTTCAACTAGCACATCTAGAATCTAGATCTAGCTCGGTTTACTTCTTCTTTCTAGCTTCTCACCTAAACCATCTCACTGACCCACGCGACAACAAATGGTTCAGCCGACCCTTTAGGTTCGTGCTGGCAGTGCGCCCGATTGCACTGCAGTGTCGGGCTCATGACCAAAACTCATGACAATATCATCACACAGCTAGTGGGTAAATTTTAATGAGCGCGTCAATTTCGAGTCACCGGAGCACAATTGACCACCTAATCGTGGAATCGAGATCGTGCAGCTTATGCTTGATTTAACAGCAATTATGCTCAGCCTTATGCATCTTTCCTACCCTTGTGCGTGCACGATACTCTCGCACATGAACGGGCAGTACGGGGGGGGGGGGGCACATTTCCATCCAATAACTTCGTTGCAAACTGGTCGTGCGCGGAAAATCGATCCGGCCCGAGCTACACGCAAACGAACCCCCGGGCACAAGTTTTCGCAGACGAATGAATGCAATTTTCCGGCTTCGGATAAAGTTGTCGTCGAGGTTTTCGTCTTGCGGTGTGGCATCGGTCTCGAGAACCAGCACAAATGAATAATAACTTGCTGTAGAATGTGCCGATGTACCGTTGCGCAGTATTATCGATGCATCTGCAGTATTTGTGCATTTCCAAACGCAAATTAAATATCAATCGATCGCGCTGGATTCCGTACTACTGTGCAGATACAGCCAATTGAGGGGTCCCTTCCCTTTAACCCCCTAAAACCAATCGTGTCGCTGTATTGGTCGCCTTACTTTTTGCTCGATTTCGTGACTGACGTGTCTGAGCTGTAGCGCGGCGTCGGTAGACAATTTCCGCTCGTCACGCACGAGAACTATCAGTGGTTCTCAAGATGGCGCTGCAAAACATTGCCGTGAAAAGGGGGTTTCATCGATTTGGCGCGCTGTGAATAGGTCCTACGCATGCCATCAATCGCGCTGCGCCGTTGCAAAGCACAATCGGAAGCAGCAGTAGTAGTACGGGTCGATTCAATTCGATTTGACTTTGGCAAGCACACGCTCAGCACGATTGTGCTGAAATAGCTGTCATGCCATTTGAAACCATTCCAGTTTCCTGTCCTGTTTTTGCGAAATTTCAATTTTTTTTTTCAAAGTACGAAATACATAATATCGTGGAAGAATTCGTTTCCTTATGGCGGTTGATGAAATGGCTTTCTGTTTTTTTTTTCCTGGCCGACCAAAAGGTACCGTGCTGACAGGCGATTCGAAGCTCAATGTGCACCGCGATACGAGTGGATACGAGAGCAAACAAGAAGTGTTCCTAACGCAAATATAAGCACGATTAACGAAACAGCCCGCAATTGATCAATTTGTGCAGCACGACAAATGATCTTTTAATCGCTTAGCATCGAACAACTCTGTTGAATAGACCATGGGTGTTGGAAAAATCGATCGTGAGGACTAGTTGAAAGTGACTGGAAGTGGAATGGAACTTTTCGATTGTTTTCCATCGCATCGTGGGAAACTGGTGCAATGCGCAACATTGCTATGAAAAATCACAATACATTTTCAGGTGAAGGTGTCAAGGTAAATGGTACCAAATCGAAGGGAATGTTGTCGATTGTTTAAAATGGTTTCAAATTAATTATTTTGGCCTATTCTAAACAACCAATTGCTGCTGCGCAATGTGTGTTTTCCTCACTCAATTTCATTTGGTTTGTGCAAATAAGTTTTTGAATAACGACTTATTGCGGTCAGGCTTACCTTTTACAGACTAACGAATTCAGGTATCAATTACGCTCAAATTCATCCGGCAAAAAACTCTTTTATAAATATTCATAACACATTTTATTCATGCTATTTCAAATGACACAGTTTCAATAATAAAACGCGTTGTTATTTAAATAAAAAAATCGATCACACTATAATGTAAAAAAGTAACCTTGTAAAATGAGAGGACAAAATTGAACGGCGTCAATTTAAGATTTTTTTTTAAATGAAACTTTTAAATTCTAATTTTATTTGCCTTCTCTGCCGCTTGTTCTTCTTGCTTGGCGTAAACGACCTACACGGTCATGTCGGCCCTTATACAGGCTTTCTAGACTTATGTTTTACC
>KB674424.1:0-44614 GCA_000349165.1 Anopheles christyi | reverse complement strand
AAACAGCAACTTCAACATATTCACATATTATTACTGCTTTTTAGCACACACATGATTGTACTGCTCTGTAGTGGCCTCCAGCGAACTGTCCAGTCCGGCCCGTGCAACTTTCATGCACTCGACAAACTGTCCCTTCACTTCGCCCAGCTCTTCACGAACTTCCTCCAATGATTCCGCACTCAACGCTGGCAGCTTGAACGTAGCACGCATACGCTCCTGCAGCTTGCTGCGAATACGGGCTGGATCTACGAAGATGTTCTCACCTCGGAAAGCGTTCAGCATGTTGGCCTGATCATACTGTTCACGCGATACGGCACCATCCGTAGCATCCGACAGCTTCGCAAACAACGCATCATCCACACGGCTCAGACAAGATGCGTACGATACACCGGCCAGATTTAGCATCAGTGCCGTTTTCTGGCGAATAAAGTCGACACAGTTCGGACCACTTGCCTGTGCTTCGGCAGTGGATAGTTCCTGTAGAATGGCCGACTCGCCGTTGATGGATGAGCGCACGTATTCTTCCTCGGCTAGCAGTAGCTGTGACTGTACGAGCGATACGAAGTCGTCGTCAGCACCTAGGGAGCGTCCCTTCTTGACACGTTTAAGCTGAGTGAACAGACTGAGCGTCTCGCCCCGATCAGCAACGACGGCCTGAGTGATAAGAAATAGGGACTTAAAACTGACCTCACTTTTTCGTGTGTGAGTAACAAAATAACTACTTACCGAAATGGCCACCGACAGCAGTGCTAACAAGAGCAGTGCCTTCATTTTATCTTGCAATTAGTTTTTATGCTCGCACACTTACTTCTGCTTTCTTCCAGGAGCAGTAAGTTAATGAACCACCGCGAAGCAACGTTCAAATGTTTTATATCGCCTCGAATGCTCCTGCGGGGTGTTTTTCATTATCTCAAAAGTCAAGTTCAAGTGATCAACAGCACCGCTTATCGCTGGCCAAGCTGATGCTATCGTGTGGCAGAATTAAGAGGGCAACGATAAGCAGTTGCGTGCCAGACTCCGGCGAAATAGAAATAATGGATCGAAAGTTACCCCCTTTCGTTAGACGCGTACTTGAAGAAGGGTATTTTTCCCTCTATACTCGCAATGTACGAGTGGTGCAACTCATGCTTTCGATGGCAAACAAGAAAGCGTATGCAAAAGATGATCGATAAAGCGGAAGACAACGTTCAATCATAGCATGGAATGTATCGTTCATGTGGGGCGTGATGAACAGTAGGGTTTGTTGCAAGTGGTGGTCACATTTCTTGTTGTACAAATCGCATATCATTACGATGCACTTTTGGATGGAATGCATGATGTCATGGGAACCTTATTCAAAGTTTTTGACCAATCAACAGTATAAATAAAACATTACTTTAAGCCTTTATATATTAACATCTTTTCCAATCCGATTTCGATTGTTTTATTACAATTGTTCTTATCGTACGCCAACTTAAAAAAGTGAACAATCGAAACCGTTGTTATTATTAAATGCGTTGGCACGTGTTTCAGTTGCTGATTGTTAGATTAGTTCATACAACGTGATACATAATAGTTGCATTATTTATTTGCCACATGTGACAAGTATATTACACCACTCATACAATATGTTTTATTCGCAAAGATTTATATTCGCTAGTTCTTTGAAGAACATTGAGAATGTACAGGGAGATGATTTATATTGAATCAGCTAGTGTGAATACTCAAGGGAGTGATACATCAGATACATTAAACCTCCAAGGCTGGAACTAGTTCAATTCTCATCCGGACTGGGTATCCAGCTTCGTGGTAAAACAAATTCTAGTAAGCTTGTATAATGCCGGCATGACTGCGTAGGTCGTTTACGCCAAGAAAGAGAAGATTAATCCTCCACAATTGCTATTATTTTCATTACATATCGTGATTTCAAAAATCTATATATTTAGTTTAAATAACAAAATCCTTTTTATTAGTACTTTTTACAACATCTCTTACAATGCATTTCCATAAACTACACCCGGTGTTGATGGTTCCGGTTGATTTTCGCTTGGAACCTCCGTTTCTACTACTTCCGTCGGTGGTGCATCAGTTTCAGTTGATGGTTCTTCAGTTTCAGTTGGAAGTTCGGGTGCTGGTTCCGAGGCCGGATCGGTCGCTTCCGTCTCTTCCGTTGCTTCCGTTGGTTCAGAGGTGGAGGCAGCCGGCAGTAGCGTTCCGAGACAGATCTGCTGTAGCTGCGTGAGCACCGTTCCCAGTGTGGTCTGCAATAGCTGATCGTTCATGGTCAGACAGCTGGTGTAAGCCGCCCGCACGTCACCAAGACGGCCCTCGAACGCATCGACCAGCTGGGCAAGCTCCTCCGTCAGCTCAACCGGAGCCTGCTGTAGCGAGGACAGCTTCTCCACCAACCGATCCACGATCGTTTGCGGGTTGACAAACACGTTCTGGCCGCGGAACACATCGTACACGCTCAGATTAACGAAAGACGTTTCGTTCACCTGCAGCTCAGCGTACACGCGGGTAATTTCCGATGCAAGCGAGGCATCCACGTTGTTCAGACAGTTGGTGAACGACACACCGGCAAGATTCATGTTAACGTCTATGCTTTGGCGCAGAAACCCTAGACAGCTGGTATCGATGCTGACGCCCTGTCCGTTCACCTGCCGCAATACACTGGCTTCCGTTTTGATGGCCGTCTGCATAAACGTCTCCTTGCGCGATGCAATGTCGATGTTGAACTTGTACACTACCTCAGAGCTGTTGAGTTTCGCTCCAGCCACTGCCTGCACAACCACATCGCGAAGCTGCTTGTAGGCGGGATGAAGCTCACGTAGCGCATCGATGACCCGTAGAGATGTTTCCCGTTGTGCCAATGAAACCTGTACCAAGCATAATTCACTGAAAGGTCAGCACCGTTTTTTCTCAGCACCGGGAAGAAGAAAAACTTACACTCAGAACTCCTAGGAACAGAGCCACGGCAAAGGTAAAGGCTTTCATTCTAAAGATTTTGCAGTAAATCGATCGACTTGCTCTATAGCTCCTTTTATGCTGCTCCAACGAGACGCTATTACCTACTGGTCGGCTGGTACTGTTGGTGGGATTCAGAAAACTCAGAAGTTTTTATACCAACTTGGAATTAGTTTTCAAGTACTTCATCATCCTTTACTATCTCGTGCGTTATGTGCGCGTAAGCCCTCGAGTACTGCCCACGAGCGATGGACACTGTCATTCTAGGTTCGTATACGCAGACATCGTTACGTCTCTGCTTTCCCTTCACACTGACGCGTACTTCTAATCAACTGTCACACGCCTCAAAATCATCGAAATTACACTGGTTGCAGACCGCAAGAAGTTTTCCCTCGGACAGGGAGACAAACCGTTATCGAATTAGTATATTTAGCGATAAGGATGTCGGAACGAGCTCCGTGCATATTCCAGGCAAAAAAAGAGGAATTGCACGTTTGCATAATTAGAAGTTATGTGGAGCATGATTGATGCTATCGAGGAGGGGGGAGAGCATATGGCCAAAAATCGATAGCGTCATTGTGGTTGGGGCAGGTAGTGTCTCGTCTGATTAGATCACTGCCTATCAATAGGTTGGTGATTTACACACCTTTATGGTACTGTTTGCTAACGATGAGCGGTGCCATCATCCTATTAATGTCCCCAATCGAAAACGGGGATGCACTGGATCAGAGAGCGCCACCATTCGAAACTGTTGATCCTGCATGTCCGTTCAATCGGTGCTTTTTAATACCAATCTTTTCTGTTATCATTAATCTCACCCACTCAGCGGGGGAAGTAGAATTTGAAGGGCCTCACGTTACAAGCTGCCGTTCCGGGACTTGGCAAACATGTAGGTTACTCAAGCCGGAACGTGCATGGAGGCTTTGGAGTAGATCCATTCCATTCATTGCCGAAAGAAGCGCGCAATCGTATTCGTGAAATCGGCATTCCAACACTATGAAACAATCGCATAGCAATCAGGTGCACGGTATGTTTATCGTATTTGCTCGATCGATTGTTGGGAAGAAAGTTTTAGTACCGGTGAAGGTTTGTGCTTTGTTCGTGTTGTTCTATTGACGCATGTGGAGTTTGAAGTGGATGTGGAATCGAACCTTGGTGCGTGTCTTTGCGATACGTTGAGGGCTGCTGGAGGGTATGACTCCATAACAGACGTGAGATGCTCCTGATTCCGATAAGCTTTGAATGGTAAGCTCTTGACGGAAATAGGTGTTGTTAAATCGTATTGCCCTGTCTGACTAAACTAGAACGTTTCTAAGCCTAAATACAATGCATGCGATATAAATTGATAGATTATCAAAAAAGTTTCTTGTTCCTAATGTTTTCGATAAGTTTGAAAAAAAAAATCTTTAAAAAAACACTTTTTCCAACTGATTTAGATTCAATTCGACTCGGCTTTTCTTTTTATCAATTATCTCGAGCTACATGCTTGGTACCATGTTGAATCGTATTTTGCTCCTCGACAAACAAACGCAAACCAGGAAAACAATCATCCTAACGACTCAACATTACCACCGCAAACCACATTTTTCTTCCTCTAACCCTCACACATCCAGACAATTTTCTCCTGCTGTTGGTGAAAGTTGACTCAACCTTCCAAACACGCTGAAAGAAGAATCACCTCAAAGGACACACTACGGCATACTGTGTCGGGTTGGGTCACTTTTTATTTAGATTTCTGTTGCTTCTCGTCTTGTTTATTTCCACGCTTTTCCACTTTTTGCCGTGCAAGAATTTCGGTTCACGGTGCAAACTTTCTCAATTTCAAAGCAATGTGCACTCCGTCCTGACTTACCTTTGCTTCGATACGTCGGCACCAGTCAAGGATTCGTACGGTTCCACTTTCACGTTCCATCACCAGAGCTGGCCGGCACAAAAGCGGTGCACAGGGAAAAAGAAAAGATGATGAAGTAATTTACAGTGACCCAGAATTTAAAAGTCTGTGACACCGGTGAACTGTCCCTTGCGAAGGATGGGATAGCGAAGGTCTTAGATCTTGTGGAATGCAAGTACAAGTTCAGAGGAGCGAGTTGTAGCATGTTGTGCAGAATCATGTCCTGGCATTGGGGAGTAAAGTGATCTATCTTATCTGGTTCAGTTTTGTTAGTTACACCATTTAAAAAAACAGTTTAAAAATAGAAAAGTCTACCATGTTGTCTAATAATAGCGTGTAATAGTATATATTTTCCTGGAATTTCCTGGAACCACCACTATAGTGGTTTAGTGAAGCTGATAAGCCGTCCCCTTGCAATCGCTTTGATCTGCCATCATACCGCGTAAACTCAGCGGCCGCAGACTGTAAGATCCCCGATTGCGAATCACGCCGACGGTTCCTAGTTCCGGTGATTCACAGCTCCCACCGCTTATCGCTTATCGCGTACTTGTCGTGGGGCTGAAATAAAGCCATCAACATTCGGTGAAGAGTTCCTCCTACTACACCCACGCCCATATCCTCGCAATCGTGCATGATCGATTGTGCGCTTGCGTTTCAAAACAATGCCCACGAGAGATCTGCGCTAATTGCCACATACACAGACACGGTGGTGTTATTGAACTGACGGTGAGCGTGTGAATCAACTAGACCTTCCTCAAGAATGCACGTGTCACAGAGCAAATCCTACCTGACAGCACGAAACGATACGGAAGCACAAATTGACCCAGAAACGAAGCCGACCTGTCCGATCTGTCTAATGAATTGATAACTTGTCCATCCTGTACATGTGAAGGTAAATTTCATCAGAGTGCAGCTGATTGAATTGATTGTACATTGCACAAAGAAATTCAATTAACTTCCCATATGGGAATATGATAATGCACGACTCAACCGAGACCATAGATATTTTTGACTATAAAATGAGCTGTGGGCGATGAACAAATTATAATCCAAGTAGACACCGTTGAAGCCTCAACACATCTGTTTGACAGTTTGTTTTGCAAAGAATTCGTACCAAATCATTTCAATTCAACATGGCACCAAAAGTAGTGTTTGTTTTTATGGTAACCTTGCTAGGTTTGGCACTGGGCCAACGAGAGCCAACGATCGAGGTGATGGAAGCGCTTAAAGAGCTCCAGCCGCGCTACCGAGAAATTCAGGACTACGCCATTAACCGGCTGACCGAGGCACGACTGAACAGCTCCCAGGTGATCTTCAACTTTCATTCCGATATCATCATCTCAAAGGATCAATTCGTCCGTGAAACGATCGAGGAGGAGCTCGGTGTAATGACGATCCTCGATCGCCAGCCGGAAGCGGTTGATCGTACGTGTCTCGGATTTGTGCGAAGCAGTGTCGATATGAACGTGAACCTGGTGGGTGTTTCATACACCAACTGCATCGTGCGTGTAGATGACTCGTTGGCTGATATTGTGCAGGAGTTTTACACGACAATTCAACAGGACGAAACACAGTTCACTGGCAGCGGACTGTTTGGTGTGTTCCGAGGGGAAAACATTTTTCACACGCCAGCAAATCTGATGCAAAAGTTAGCCGAAAAGTTGGAGGAACTTCGCGAAAATCCTACCTTTATTGCCACCGAGCTGTTCGATATGATAGTTGAGTTCGAGCAGGAGTTGAAACAGGTGAAGACAGGTTACGACGGGTGCCTGGAGAGTGGTATGCAGCTGCTTCAAAGTGCGCTGGAGATTGCCCGTACCCAGGTCACTCAGGTGTGCCAGGGCCAGCTGGAGGAGCCAAATCCCTCGACGACTGTGGCTGCGTAAATGTTTACCGGCGCGCCTAGACGATGTAGGAGCAGTTAAAGAGTGTTGAAATTCGATTCCTTACATAATTGCGTTTTATACTTACCAACAAGCAAATGTCATGAATAAAAAAAGCTTTGAAGTCTCCTACAATAAGCGATGCTTTTAGCTAATACAGCAAAAAAAAGCCTCCAGAAAAGGGCCCACACGTGAGCAAAATCAAAGTTTAACACAAGATTCCATTTGATCTTTTTTCTTTGCTGACGCTTTCAGCTGTTAGCAACCGGAGAAGAACGGAGCGAAAAACTTTCCAAGCTTTCAAGGATGATTCCCACCGGACCTAAGGCCACATCGGGTTTAAATTCATCCACGTTCGAAAAATTGAAGCACACTTTTTGAGTTCTTTACACCTTTCACTTGGGGAAGTTTATTCGAAGGTAGAAAGGTGCCAGCACATGTGTTTTACATGTATTGGAGCAAAATCCAGAAATTGTGATTGATTGGTTTATACAAATGGGTGCGAGTTTGTGGTTTTTTGCTACGATGAGAAAAATATTCCAAAATTGAATTTGGTGTATTTTTGTCGCACTTCACTGTAACGGAGCGAATTATTAGTGCTTTCAATTTATCTTTAGAAATGGTTTTTAAGGAGTTCATTGCAGCCAGAGGGTTGGAGACATGTTGGAGAGGGTTCGGACGTTGCTATAAACGTGTCGCAATATTGCCCTCAAAATAACTGGAATTGTTTTGCCAACTTCATGCTCTCACTCTTGCAACATTGTAATCCGCAACTTCCTGCTCGTGGATTAGAAGACATCCGTTGTGAACTTCCATTGAGGGCAGCATGACCGTGTGCAATTGCAAATAATCTATCCGCCGATACGGAAAGCCGTTACAGACGTTGCGACAATGCGACCCCAAAAAGTGACCCATGAGACTGGTTTTGTTTTATCAGTCAATAAAAATCTGAAATGCAAAGATTAAATCCAACTCGATATGCTCCCTAATTCGTCGATCGATAAAGCTGCTGATTTGGCTGTCGAAACCCGGAACTACGGCACTGTATAAAGAGCCAGTTGTGCTAGACTGAGGAAGCTATTCGTAGAGGTTCGTTCCTACTAGCACCAGGTCACTAGACGATATTTGAAAACAGTAAAAATGAAGGTTTTGTTGGTGTTGCTTCTTGCAAGCGTAAGTATTTTGGTAAAAGGAGAGACTTAAAGTTCAAGTTTCTGACAGTTTTCCAACCACCATGATGCCTTACAGGTTGCATGGGCTCAGCGTCCACTGTCGGTGGCTGTGATCGATAAGTTGTACGAGGTGTATCCACTGTACCGACAAATACAGGACTATGTGATCAACTCAGTCGCAGATGCTCGTATGTCGAGCTCGGCAAGGATCAACGATTTCCACAGAGACATCATTACGATCAAGAGCACTTTTGTCGGAACGTCCATTAGGCAGGAGCAGGAGCTGCTCACGCAGATCAATGGTCAACCAATCGTGGTCAATCAGCAGTGTCTTGCCTTCCTTCGTCAGAGTGCTGAAGTAAACATGAACCTTGCCGGAGTGTCCTACAGTACCTGCATAACGAATGCTGGTGATACACTCCTTTCGTCGGTGCGTTCTTTCTACGAGATGTTGGATGCGGATGAAGCACGTTACGTCGGTGTCGGGTTGTTTGAAGAGTTCCGCGATGAGAATGTGTTCTTCGATCCACAACGCATCATCTCCAAGCTGGAGAACCGTATGTTCCGGTTGGAGGACTTCCCAACGCACATCGGTAGCGAAATGCTGGATGCCGTGGCAGGGCTCACCAACTCTCTCGATGCCATTCGCTTGAACTACGTCAACTGTATGACGATGAGTGAGCAGATGCTCAAGTCCACTCTGCAGATGGTTATGTTGCAGCTGGAGACGACTTGTAATGGCAAGGTGATCCCGGTCGCCGATGAAACTGCACCAATGCCTCCCAACCCGGAATATGCTACATTCGAACCGGACAATGGAACACCCGAACCGGACCACTAAATCCTAACAAGAGGAGAATTAAAAATGCAGTGCAATTAATGTGTTTGTTATTGCTTTTGGAATAAAATACGGCTTTTTTGATGATCAATATATTTATTACCTTACTACATTATACCAATGTGTGAATTATTCCCCTGCTGATTGTAGAGCTAAGTTGGTCGACCGCGATAGTTAAAAATTGATAACACAATACTTTGTGTTATCTTCAGTTTTTTTTTTAATCTGTACATTGTTCCTGATTGAACCGTTGTGCAATAAATTCTCTAAAATTGGAACGCAAAATCCAAAGTAGCACTGATAAGACATTAAAATTAACAAAAAGCATGAAATAAAAACTCAAAGCAGGTTCACGACACAAACACCTTCGCTACATGCTGTTCTTTGCACTCTCTGCCTTCGGTATGATGGTATGACGATGTCGCTCCGTCAGTTCTGCCCAGCCTCTTGTTCCTGGGATAAAATATTACATTAAATATTCATGGGCCCTGCAGCATCTAAAATGGCAGCTTTAACTTTTTTTTTGTGATGCATTAGAACTCCAATCCGTGCTTTGGCTCAATAAAGAGAGAGATAGATATAAAAAGAGAGAGGGAGAGAAAGAGAAATAGGGATAGAGGGAGCGATTTGTAATTGTAATGAGCTATTATTACCAAGGTTTTGGAAAACTTGCGTGGTGCTTACTCCAAAATCAAATTTTTATTTCCCGATAATAAATTAGAAATGTGATTTTGCGAGGTTCTTATGATTATTTTTCTACATTTTTCTTAACTACATTTCAGGTCGTCGTGAAGTTACGGCTTCACCGGGACTGAATCGGCTGACTACGGATGATGCGATGTACGGAGACGACCGGTCAGGTGCTTCAAACCCTCAGAAACGTGGAGGTACGCAAAGATTCAAATGGCGATTGTCTAGTGTAGAAGGCAAACTTCTTGCAATGCAACTCACCTTGCATCGGTCGATTGACTTCCTGCGCATTCAAACCACTTCTAACTTACCATCTAACGCTCTTCTTCGCTTCCAGTAAATCCCCTCCTCTACCGGGAAGCCGAACTTCGGAACGACTTTTCCGGCAACTCGATTCCACAAAACGGTGTGTGGGAGGATGTGGACGTACCGCTGCCGGGTATGTCGTATCCGATGGAACTGTTCGATGCACCCATCGAGCCGGGCCCTCTCGACCGATTTAGCCAGCAGCAGCAGCAGCAGCGGACGTACGACGTGCTGCAGAACCTGCTGAGCCGTCAACCCTCGCCGTACAATCCCCAGTTTGTCGGTAGACCCATGTCCAGTGGGTTTCCGATACGAATGCACGGATCTGGCGGTGCTTACGGTGAACGGAAGAAGCGAACTTTGGCAACGGGTTCTGGAAAATCTCACTCCCATCAGATGCGGTAAGTGGGGTAGTATTTATCTCACGGGGTGAAAGTTTTAAACGAATTTATAACAATAGTTTGAATAGGGTGTGGGTTTGCCACAGTTTAACTGCAGTCTACGGCAAGATGGATTGTTGCTCGAGCTAAATGATACCTTTGCCGCATGAATGGCTTATTTCGGTGCGAGGCATTGGCTTCACTAAATTAATTGCATCCGCGAGGACCTTTCGATGGAACTAGGAACGATTATTTGCAGGATGGGATTGGTCGACGCATAAATATCTTTCTTCATTTATTATATGAATAATGGTATTATTTACTCATCAAAAAACTTCTATACTTAGTAATCGCGTATTTTCTTCATCTCCTGTGGAGGATACCAGAAGACTTTTTTTAAATCTTTCACTGAAATCGCGTAGGAAACTGTTTTGTTACAGCTCCGTCAGGATGCAGTCTCTGAACCAATTTTTTTCTCGTTAAAGAATCGTAAGCATCCTATTTTGCGTAAAGTGACCTTTTCCCACAGGCACTTCGATCGAGTTAAATTGATTTTATACGACGTTCGTCATTGAATATGATGATGTGAATTGACAATGCTAAGAGAAGCAAGCGATCGTGATAAAAATAAATCTCCCATACAGCTACATAACTTATAAACAATCTTGGATCAAGTCTTTGATAAGCAATAGAATGCTGTATAGGACCATTGGACTGGTCCTGCCTGTCCTGAGTATTAGCCCCAATCAGCAAGGAAACAAACCAACACCAAAACAAAGCACCCCTCGGCCAATAGCACAGTCGGAACAAATAATACACAAACGCCCTCTCAATACGGCCCCATTTGTCAATAAGGTATGCCCTTGCTTTCCCGAGGGTTTACGTAGAAGCGAGGAGGAAAAAAGGCAATCGGAAACAAATACAGAAGAAACTGGCAAAAATCATCAAACATAATTCCCGAGCGTCATCGTTGTACCTTTCGTTTTCACTACAAGTTCTTAAAACCACAACTCAATGACATTCGTTGGTCGGTAGGAAGCAGCATGATTTTCCAATACCTGCAGTACATTAGATGTTTGATTGTTAAAATTTACACTGGTTCGATGACTATTTAATCTTTTCGGATTTAACTCACAAAAACAACTGTCAATTTAAAGCAACATTAGCACAATGCGTCTTGCATTTATTACACCATGAACCATGAAAAAATTTACAAAACTAAGACAGATTTGCATGTGTAATCACTCGGTGGTTGGGGGTTTCCTGAGAAACCCTCCCCGACGATCGACCGGCATTAGGTCGCCAAAGGACGAAAGTGAGATTTCAAAATTATCATTTTCTTCTTCACCCTCTGGCACCCTTACAGTGTGTCATGATACCGTTGAACTGACGTCAATCATTTCACCGCCCAGTTGTGGGGAGCCGTTTTTTTTCTTTACTTTCGACAGCAAAATATGTCAAATGTCCTTTCGAACAGATCCGACCGAACAGTTTGCATACTACTACTCTGTTGACTGACCCTGGGACCAATATGTTGCTATCTCGAATCGCTTTTTTTTTGCCCTTTATACGCCCCATTGAACAAAATTCTCTAGAAGCGTCTGATTTATGCTGGATTGAGAAAGGAAAGGAAACATATTATCCTCCCCTTTGTCCCCACTTTTTCTTCCAATAATATGCACAGCCGCAAGATGGGTCTCGTGGAGGGAGAAGTCGGGATGTAGATCGCATTAATATTAATAATCTTCCAAGCAGCTCACAGTAGGTGATAAGAGTGCTTCATCCCTATATGTGTGATGTTTGCGAAAATAAGAAAATACTATGTTTACTGATTCTCACTCAGAAAGCAGGGGCAAATTGTATGAAAAATGCTGTAAAATTCAAAAACTCTTCTCCGTTGGTGTACCACGAAACCTATTTATTTGCCCCTTTGGACATGATGTAAACAGCCAGGGTATGATTTGTTATGCGGAGCCTCATTACCAAGTAGTTCTGCTACAAGTGCGAGGAAAGAAGAGCCAGTTTAATTTATTTTCATTTTGTGTATGCTCTTCCTCCACCACAGAAACCAACCGAAAAGTGGATAAGTGAAGCAAATTGATGCAAATGATCGGCGTCTACAAACGGCTCGAGGCACCGATTTGTTGGTGCTGCGCAATTGTTTAGAATCAATCAATGCAAACGAGCGCGTGGCGCGTCAGGAACGATGAAAGGAAAATTGTTATTGCTGTAATTAAAGCTTGATTTTTTATCTGTTGTGACAGCTTGTTGACAGGATTATAAAGTTCAACGAGGGACAATAAAACAAACATTTAATTTGTGTAAAGAAAAAAAAAATTCATGGGATCATGATTGCGATAAAATTAATGATTTAGCATTTTGTTCAAATTACAAAAATGAAACATAAACCACCGAGTGTGCAAGAGTGTCTGGGTGAATATGTGTGTGTGTGAAATTGTTTAAAAGCTAAGATTTAAAAGTTTTTATCCTTCGCTAACAGAATTCCTAATCCATCGTGTGAACGTACCGACGCCCGAAATCAACGATAAATGCCACTTGAAAACTTGGACACCGTTTCCTTTTTTTCAGTACTTCGGTCTGAAGGAAGGTTAAATTTACCGTACCGTATTCAAATTCGCAAGACAGAGAAACCACCATTGCGAAGCGTGACGGTTTTTAAATATTGCTCCCAAATGCAAACTGTGGAAGGAGGAAAGGTTCCATAAAATCGAATTCTTGTCCTCTGTAAGTACGCTTGCAGCCGTTTCGATGCTGGCTTTCCCACAAAAGTATACACACACACAACCAACCACACATACACGCACGGTGGGCTGCATGTAAAGCGGCTTTACGGTCGCTTCGTTTTTCCAACGAGATGTTTGGATGGCACGGGCGCACTAGAAATTCTCCAACGCTTTCCACCGCCTGAGAACCGTTTTGAGAAGCAACAGGAACCTTATCGCGTAAGAGCTTGTACGCTATATGGGGGAAACGGGCAAGGATGCAGCGAGATGCCAAGTAGATGGCGTACGTTTTGCATCCCGATGGCATTCCACAGTGGCATTCACATGGCTCGACAACATCAGGCTTTTGGGGCGAAGAATTTAAAGACTGCGAGGAAATCGATCCCAAAAACGTCCGATTTTACTCATGTTGATACTTGTACTTTTTTTATTATTCCTTCTTCCTATCGATATTATTATCGTTTTATCGTACACAGATCTGTTATCCGCTACCGATTCAGCCATCGAGCAATAAGCTTCATTGCCGGGTGCAGCTTATCCTTACACAAGGATTTGAGCGAGAATGTTTCGTCAGCATCCACCACCAGGCAACGTTTGCGGTCCCAAGTCTACCGATACAACAACACTTACCATCTGCTTTCAACATCCCTGAGGGGATTGAAGATTTTAGGAGAATTTCACCGGTGCGAAGATTTTTGCGAACGTCAAACGCACGAATGTTGAAATTCTTCGCCATATACCATCGCCATAACCGTCGTCAGCGCGTCATCATTGTTTGGGAAATCAATTACTACACCTTCACTGCGTCTCATATCACAGCATTAAGCGTGCGGATGATTGACTTTTATATTCATTCCATTACGTCATGGCCACGGTGTACGCACGAGGGAATGTTTTGTTGTTCCGTTGCGACAACGCAAAACAAAACACGAAACCTTTCGAGCAGTTTCAAAAAATGCAATGAACATTAGCAATGCTCCACGGAACAACTATCTTCCTGAATGCTGGTTGATAATTAAAAGCTTCATCTGAATTCATTAAATGAAGAAAGTTGCGAAAAAAAACCTCACTCGCCTTGTTTGCTCTATCCACTAGAAACAAGGGACCGTCGGAAGCAGACGGTGCGAATTAAAACAACTCGTAGTCGTAGGCTGCCAACGACAGCCGGGACGGAACTTCGCTGGTGTCCGATAAAGATATGCAAAGCAACCCGTAATGCCTGCACAAAAGGCGTAAAAGGCACAATTATCGGTAAATTCTGCCTGAAGCAGTCTTGCCACCAGGCGCCTCCATCCACACCGGAACAGTAACCATTCGTACCATGCGGACGGGAGTTGTTTCTCATTGCGTGACTGTGCGTTAAAAACAAAAGCGATTGTAATTATATGTATCGTGAATAGAAACACGTTCACCTGCCGGTGTGTAATTGATTAGAAATATTAATAGTATTTCCTCACTCACACGTTTGTGTTGAATGGGCATATGGCACTTCAATGAATGGGTCACTTTCGTAGTAAATGGGATGTGCGATTGATGCAATCCGATTCATGCGTTGGACAATTTTGTCTTTCGGTTGGATGTTTCACACTCTCGCATTGGACATGGTCCATGCTTGTAAGTGTATGCTTCAATACCACGCTCCCTTTTTACTTTGCCTTAGTCTTCACATTCACGTATACTAGTCTCCCTTGAGATGCACTATTACAATCGTTTGATTATTATAGTTTTTTTAAAAAACTCTTTCAGAATGCACTGTTGATTTGTTCAACAACAATAAGGAAAAGTTAACACGTTCTCGGACCCTTCCCATCCACAAACTCTTAATCATCGTTCTTTTGAAGCAAATGGGACAAAATTGGACACCCCTGTCTGTCACAGAGGACGCTTGCAGCTGCATCCCGTTTTCCGCCATGACGAGAGTAGCCGTTCCAAGGGTTATTTTTGTGAAACTTCTCCATTTTTCTTCCAAATTCAAATCCCACGAATAGTGTATGACAGAGTTTGCTTTTATTTGACCGACACTGTGCAGCATCCACTCTGGGGAAATCAACAAAGGAAAACCGACCACATGCCAAGCAGCCACCGCCTGGTTCTCACTTCTCCGCGACAAACTCAAGGAACGCAACAAAATAAAAAGCAAGTCAGTCAGTCAGTCAGACTTTCTCGCCTCTTGTTTCCGGCGTCAGCAGACGGTACACCGTGACACGTCATAGCTCGTTCACAGTGGTAAAGTAAATGCATTTTCTACTGGTTGTGCTTGGTGCTTGGGGCTGATTTTCCTTTTCCTTTCAAGCTGCTACCCTGCAAATTCGGTGTCACACCGAGAAAGTGTCCGCACTCTCGGGTGTCTTTGCAGGGTGTTGCAGCATTGTGCATTATGCTTTTATGGTCGTCACATAATGTACGCATCTGGAATAGGGCCCCGTTTTTTACGCTCCTACACTGTCAGGATATGTTAAGCATCCTAGATCGGCATCGAGCCGCTGTGGAAAGGGTTGATTGCATGCTTCTGCCTTTTTATAGGTGATTTGTTTGTTGGTGCAACTTTTAAACGCAACGACAACATTGTAACGCAAAAGTTGGAACAATGAGTCATATTTAAGGATGCTTTGTACAAACCAGGAAACATGATTTTAATCTTCTAATACACAAGCCATTTCCCAAAGATACTTGCCACAGATTTGTGCCAGCCATTCTACTGCAGTTCCAGCGTACGACAAGCGTACTGTAAGCTTCAGTTTACTCACAAATAAGATTAGTACTCTTTCTCTTTGTCCTCCATCGAGATCCGGTCAAGTGGCAGACAAATGTTTACATCCTTTTTTGTTCAATCCGCTTAACCTCCGATCGATGGTAAATTGTGATTCCCATCAACGCCAACAGCTCAATCGATTGTACTTGATCCATCGGCAATTCTTCGGACGGTCGGTTTACGTTTGGGATTGGAACCAGTTGGGCCACTTGCCCATAGCCACATAATTCCATTCACCATCGTTGAGTCTGCTGAATGGCAGACGAGCGCAATTTACATTACGAGGAAAGCAGAACAGTCGGACTGCACTACCGTTCCTTCCTGACCGTTTTACTTCCAATGACTAGCAACGAGGCCTAATTATTCACTCATCTGGTGAAATATATCATTTCTAATTAGTGAGTTAGTTAATTATCTATTGCCTGGTCGAACCGTTTCGTTGACGAGCGTTAGCGTTTGCGAATTCGGTGCAGTTCCCCATAACACTGATTATGATGACATGGGAATGAAGGATGATGATGATGGAAAGTAATTCATACTTTGCCAAGGTACTAGGCCGGGCCATTAGTGCTTGAAGTTGTATCGCAACTCGATTACACGAGAAAGTGAGCGCGTAAATTATCTAATTAGAAGCAACAGGTTGACAGTGGAGAAACATTAGAAGTAGAAGAAGGAAAATGTTTTGCCAGGTAGGGTAAAACTGAGCTACGATTCTGAGTCACATTTCCATATGGAAATCTATGCGGGTAACCTTGACAACATTGCAGGACAATGATATCATATATTAGAGGACATTCTTCACGCGACTTGAAATTTAAACATTTCTGGCAAAAAAACTACCAACTTGCTTGTGGAAGGAAGCGACGATACCGGAAGCAACATTCGTGTGCAAAGAGCAGGAATTCAATTAGTAGCCACTTTGGTAAAATGTTGTAGCGCGGGTGAGTTTTCCACCCATCTCGTTGCGAAAGTGTTTGGAAAGACAGCTAAACCCGAAATACTAATTTCGGTTGGCTCATCGAAATGGAAGTATGCTAAAATAAACATTACAGGCGAAGGTGAATTATGTTTTCGACTGTTTCATTCCTTCTTTATGCTGTTTGCCCCTTAAATTGCTCCATTGGGAGCACAAGCAATGAGATCAGGTTTTTGGTATAAGACACGGTTATGTATAATTATTTTGAGTATGAATATTTCACCTTTCAGCGTTACGAACAAGAAAGAAAAAGCGACACTTTAGCCATTACTTTAGGTAGATGTAGCACACATTTTAATTTAAAACTAAATTAACATTTAAAAAATTTAATGCAATCATCGTTAACATCGTTAATCATCGTTGCGAAATAGAATAAAGCTTGCAATTAGAAAATCGATTCGTTCATGGTTCACAGAAGGTAACTGGTGTGTTTTGCCTTTCTAACGCACTTTCTTATACAATACAGGATTACCGGGCAATGATAAATGCTGCACAACCATGGAGTGGATTGCGTTTTGTTTTTGCTATCCTCAGCCTTATCGGAATGTCCTTGCCCACGGTTGCGCTTTTTTATCGCTCACCTCTTAACGGCTTTCATTTTATTTTTATTTCGAACAAGTTTTGAGCTATGGCCCTTTTACTGCGGATTGTTGTCTTTCCAGGTTTGCCGTATTTTACTCGGCCCAAATTTCACGACCGTTGCCCGTTTTATCGCAAGATATGCTCAAGACACTCAAACAAAAGACTAATGCAATACCCCCAGGCGGAGGGAAAAACATACGACGGTAAACAAAACCCGTCAAAAACTAACTTTACGCCAAGGTGTGTGTGTGTGTGTGTGCGGTTTTGAGGGGTTTGTACAATCTTTTTAAACCCTCGTTCGAAACAAGCTCAAGCAGACAACAATCTACCCCAAACCTTGCCGTGCTGTTAAATTATTCGTTAGGATGCGATTTTGCTTTTTGCCTTCGCGCATATTCATACATTCGGTTCGTCGGTACAACGACGGTACAACATCGCCTGGGAAGTGATTTTTTAATTGAATAACAACCAGTTCCAGCTCCATTAGGATGCATATTCGAAAGAAATGCAAAAAAGCCAACTCGGGACACGGTATCGATAATCCCACGGGACACAATTGGAAGCGCCTACCAGTCATGGCCGGGTAAGGACTTCCGGCGCGTTGTTGATGCGACCCGTTGATATCGCACGTTCTGGTAATTGGGTTTCATCAATCTGTTGATAAGTGAGGTCGTTAATAGGACACTATAGGCGTAGCCGAGGTTGCAGACGACAATGGTTTTGTGTAAGCGATCGTCCTGATGCGATGAGATTGCATAACCGCAAGGGGTTTACGGTGCAATTACTCTTGAATGCACAGTTCGGGATAGTGCTGAAAGGCGTGTTTAGGCGAAAGGTGCTCCCGACTCTATTCAGCGCCATATGTTGGTCTATTTGTACAGATTTCGAGCACAATTAAACGATAAATTGAACTGCTTCGTTTCATGAGCACGGGCTTGTCAATGGTAGAAGAAGATTTAATCATCGTATTATCTGCACATTCTTGAAAAGTCATGTAAAATTAATTTGTCCCTAGCACATTGTTGCTTGCTTGTTAAAATGCCTCGTTGCTTATTATTCGAGTTCCAGTTTGTTGTTGCACCAACTGCTACCCGATACGGTTCGGCTACCGTGCCTTAATTAGTACTTCTGATAAAGTAAACAGAAAAACGAACTGCTGAACCCCAATCCCAAGACCTGCAAGCTAGACAAACAGGAGACAACAACACTACCTTGCTCCAAGTGGACGGACATACGTTCCGTGTCGAGTGTTTTCGAGCGAACACACTTGTCATCACACTAATGAGCCTATAGGACGGCAGTGGAAGACAATATGGTCACCCTTTTTCGTCGTCATCCCCCTTGATTGTCTCCTACAATTTCAATGTATGTTTGTCTGCAAAGAAATCATCCCACTACCTTACACTACAGTAATTAGATATCATAAAAAGACATGTTATCGTAACGTACGGTGCATGACGGGACGTTGCTGCGAGGGATAGTTTGTTATTGCAAAGGAGTCCTTTTTTCTCCATTCAATGCATCAAAAGTGCTGTTGCTTCGAGTGCTTTCGGACCCAGTTTACGCCATACTCTCCAACGCCTTTGACCTTTTTGCACATCTTGAGCGATTGATTGTCAAGGTGTGTTGTGCTGCATCAATTGTTACACCGAGAGGAGACTTAACCGTTGTTTACTAACGCCAACGCCACAGAACGGTGTCCTAATTAAGACGGAGTCAGCTTGCACCAACCGAGCACACTTGAGCGAATAGATTTTCAGCTATTAGTTTGCTGCTAACGAATCAAATGATCGACTCGGATAATCAAACAGGTGCTTTCTTCCCACTCACTAACATCACCCTTGCTGAAATCTCCTTGTGCGTGCGGTGAGAAGGACAGGACGCCCCTGCTTGTTACCCACCGAAGACGAATGATCCCACTCTTGGCCTACCTTTTTGCCTCCCTTCTCATGACCACAGGAGACAGCTGGACAGAAATCTGGAATTGAATTATGGTACGAATTTTCGCTCTGTTCGCCCATCGTAACGCGACATGATAACGCTTCAGGATTCCATTATTGAAACACACTCCACTCGGCAATCGAATTAAATGTTCATTTCAGAAAAAGGCTAGCATGTTTCTAGTGGTTGTGAGTTTTTTGTGTGTCTTCTATCCATCCTTCCTTCCATCATTCGCTTTCAAAAGCGAATGTCACTTTTATCGGTGATCTCAGATTAAATCGAAGAACCATTTGGGACTTGGACTTTGGAGAGATGGAAAGGGAGGAAGCCGAAAAAACTCACCTGCGGAGTAAATTGATGGATTGGCTTGCCTGAGTGATGAATATGTTTTACCATATGGAACGTTTGTTACAAAAGCAAGATAGTTTAGGTTATATTATTCCACACATTTCTGCAGAAGTTTTACTTGCATCATGTCAGAAGTACATGTAGCTGAAACTTACTCATAAATCTCTATTGTTAGGTGAAATTGATGAGTTGTTGGGGATGGAGTTAAAACAAATTTCATTCGCTTTTTGTGTAAAGTGTCGTTCCTGTACTTAATGTACCGCAGCTTATTACCGATTGCCCTCCCATTATTATCCTTAAGTGGAAAACGAATTTGTGGGATTGTTGCGTGTATGTGATTGCATTACAATGCAGTTAATTAATTTCGACGGTGAGGGAGTTGAACTTGATTGAAACAAATTTTGGGAACATTCATACAGACAGAAAAACACATAAAGGGAAGAGCTGTGATCAATTGAAAGCTGTTCGTGATATGATTTCATTAAACAAATATCTGATACAGCCCTAGTACCTTGCAATGGCTCTTTGCTTCGCTATTGGGATTTATTATTAATTACAAATTGTATCCCACCGCAAGCAACACCATTCAATGATATTATTTTTTTCATATGTTCCCATATTTTCCAGTTTAAAGCGCAACTCGGGTAAGTTGTCACCGGCGGAAGTATTCTCGTTGCTTGCCATGATGGATTCACGCGATCCCTACCGACCACTGTCCTCATTGCCCGAGTACATCCCGGACGACCAAGCGCACGATATGCTGGCATACGCCCCTAATGGAATGTATCCGGATGTTGCACTACCGCTTGCCCTGGAGCAACTGCTCAGTGCACGGGGTGGTGGAGGACTACCCGCCGATGGCTACGCGTACGATGATGCTGGCGAATGGATGAACGGTTGGACGGAACCATCGGTCGACTACATGGGCATTCCGATGGCCGATCTGGACGCGCTCGGTGCGCTCAACGATGGCAAAACCGTAGGCTCGATGAATGGTAGGTGTTACGAATGCAATCAGAGATATCAAGCTAAAT
Organism: Anopheles christyi; assembly: GCA_000349165.1. Classification (NCBI taxonomy): domain Eukaryota; kingdom Metazoa; phylum Arthropoda; class Insecta; order Diptera; family Culicidae; genus Anopheles; species Anopheles christyi. The sequence goes on along the minus strand of KB674424.1, from coordinate 24,131 downwards.
TGTAAAGTACCTGATTTGGCTTATCTTGAAGCTTTTTTCGGCTTATCAACACGAAACCCGGTCTATCGGTGTCGTTAATGAGACCGCTTATCTTTACTACGTTATGTTGAAATCAGTAGAACATGCGAGGATTTATTTGTTTACAGTTTTTAAAAGCAATCTTTTCTTGTTTCTTCACATAAACTGCATATTATGAACCTGTAAACACTGTATCTTTAATGGATCACCTTATTTTTAGGATACATGCCCCAGAAGCGCTTCATGGTGTCGAAGAAAAAGCGTAGCGTAACGCAGACCACTTCCTCAGCTGCATCCAACGGTTGCAAGGCGGGTGATACATTATGTGGTGTACAATCGCACCATCAGGGAAGCACAATTCAAGCGGCTGCCTGAAGCAAAACAACCGATATCGACATCCCCGAACTTCGCGTAAAGGACCTATCATGAATTGGACTCAAAACACGCACAACATGTACCAAGGCTCACGAGATACCGGAAACTACATAAATCAATGTACCACGTGTGTTAATTATAATTGTACTTAACATTATTGTAACGCAACTAAGCATTTCAAACATACGCAAGCAAGAGCCAGAAAAAAAACCTTTCCCATTGATGAGGCACATCATACAGCGCAGCTTTAGATAACTCTACTCCAAGGCATCTCAACACGCTCACCAAAACGTATGACTCGAAAAGAGTGGCATTTCCAAATTGATCTTTCAACCGCTTTGTCTACGTTGCGCCGCAACCACTGTTTGGGACTAAATGGAGAGCAAGACAGACGAAGATTGGAATGCGTTTGAAATTGTATGTGCTCAGGTGATGCAAAACAAGCTGAGGCTCATTAGGATTTCGTGTTTTGCCACTTTCTGTCTCTACATTCGATGAACATTTCGTTTCGTCAGTACCACTATAGCACAAACATTAAACATAAACGAAGCGGTTCATAGTTGTATTGCTCTACTACTCACTTTTCTAGACGTTGAATGGCTACCATTGCAGAAGACATCCATGTTGTGAACTCGTATATACTACCAGCATTAAAAAAGAGATTATGAAAGGCACAGATAAATGATGATACTGATGATGATGAAGAGAGTTTAATGCATTAACATAATTGTATAAGTGTAAAAGTCTACATAAATATAAACACATACACGTCTTACAAAGCGCATATATGTACAACACAAAATTGAGGCTACATTACACAACAAGGTCGTATTGGTGTAGAGAGGCTAATGAACGTTAGATGTATTTGTCGTATAAACTGCTTCCCTAATTAATTGACGCGGTTCGCACAAACCACGTACGCATGATAACATGACAAGAAACTGGCTCAGAGGTAAATAATGTTTAGGTATTGTAAGAAACCCATACTACATAATGAAACACCTATATAAATGCATACGAAAACAAGAGGCAAAAAGTATGACACACTATCACACATCACCTTAAGCTGCATATTTATCGACGGTGGAAGAAACCATTTCCCCCATAGTTTACTATCGTAGCAAATGAATTTACCTGCAACCTTTATATGGAAAGAGATAAAATATAAATGAATAAATGAATCAAACACATGCAAAACTACCACAAACAAACTGTAACCCTACATCCATTGTGCGTAGGACGGAGGGCTAAATAAAGTGGGCGAAACAAATATACACACATTTGCACCTGATAGGACACACTTCCACACAAACACACACAGACGAACACAGGAACAGTTCATTGGGGATGACCAACAAAAAAACGGACACAAAAAACATCGCTGCAGCAGCAGTACAGATGGGCTGGAGAAATACAGGATACTTAGTCTACCGAAATTGAACGTTTGTTAGTCCGTCGAGGACAACAGCAGACGAAAGGTTGAAATGATTAATGAAACGAAGCCGAATATAGAATTATCCGCTTAATAACTAGTTAAAAGAAACGTAGGTCAACATCAGCAACCTGACCTTATGCAGCATAACGGTCAGAACGAAGGAGACTTCAACCGGAGCGTAGAAGAGAAGATTTCCAAAATGGTTCGATTTTTCAACCTCCTTTGCTAGTTCGGCTGGGATTTAGCAGGGATAACAAAAGGAGTTGGAAACCTCAGATAATTGAGAAAGAAAAACCATCAAAAAATAAAAGGCAACAAAAACGATCATTGATTGCGATAAATATCGTGTTACCAGCACGAAGGAAGTTATTATATTTGTCTTTCTTATTTACATTCTTACTTATATCTGATCGTGTCTTGTAAACACATACTAGAAACCGATCTTGTCTACACGATCATTTTGTTATGCTGGATATATTCGTATAATTGTTGAACATCGTCAATACTTCGTTGGTTGCGTCCTGAATATAGTGTAAACCGATGCTTCTTTGTTATTGTTCTATTAAACGTTTCGCATTACCATTAATTATTACCATTCAATTAAACATGTTTTATTTAACAATCTAACATGGCTCATCCACACTTGAATAGCGTTACGAAAATGAAAGAAATTTGTTCGATATATTTGCGTAATAGAATTTTCTTATTAAAGTAATGCTTGCACGTTTCTAATCAAAATATAAAATTTATATATACAATTATTTTTAATTTTAAATTTGTACATACAACTTTTACAAAAACATACAGTCGACATACAGTCTCAGACACGAACCGTTGGCAGTAGCGCCATCTATTGCAAAAATGACGAAGCTTATCATTTCTAGCGGGAAGATTCACGAGAAACGAAGGAAATCAAATGTTTACGCGTATTCACATCTTCACGAGATCTGTACGTTGCTTCATTGCTTCATAACCAGAGTCCAAAAAGAAACAAATACTTCTGGTTTATCATTTCGGATTAAATCTAAGCATCACTTACTAAACAGCAAACACTAAGGTGCAGTAGCTTAAGATTCGATTTTATTTCCATCCCACCCACACACGCTGCGCATGCTGCATTCATCTAATTTGTATTCACTCTATTTCCTAAAAAAGAATCTCAATTTTCCTGTTAAAGAATAACATCCTATTTACTAAAACATAAATATTGTACAAAAGCGTAACACTCTCTGTACCTGGACAGTGTATATTCTTCACGAAATGCTGCTTGCGAACAACTTCCGGCTATGCCGTTCCCTACCACACTTTGGCTGATTTTAAGTGTCTGGTGTGTGTATCTGGGTGTGTTTTTTGTATTGAGAAAATTCCTGCATCTAAGGACCCTAACTAACTATCTACACAAAATTGAACCATGAAACGATAAAGGTTTTTTTTCTCTCTCAACAACCCCTCGTTCGATCATAGTGGTTTAGTGCGTACAAGAACTGATCCTTTACAAAACATCCGGCTACCCTTTTCGCGAGCTTGTCAGTCTCTACTTCCACTACTGGAATCGGACCTGGCTGCTGGTCTGATCGCAATCAGCACACTACAATCAAACGCTCACATACACACACACACACACTCACCCGGCCTAACCCGTTTCATTCTTTTCCGCTGTGAGTGATTCTGGAATAAAATTCATCCAAAAAATGGAGTAATTAAAATTTGGGTTATCATTTTGTAGGGAGCGTTTACAACAACAAAAAAACAATAACGGCAAAGTGTAGTGCGTGAAACCGCACCGAAGCAAGAAAACAAAAAAGCACAAATTTAAAAGCAAACAGAAACACAAAAAAGCAAACAAAACACGAAATTAAAGAAAAATAATAAACAAAAGAAAAAAACAAACAAAGATAGAAAGCGGAACAGTGAACAGATAAAGCACTACACAGCGAGGATTATGTTAGGCAAGGTTTTTAAAAGCATGTTATAGGTTAGCTTTGCTACATTGCTTATTTACACCAATCTGTTTATGCTTTGTACACTATGGATTGTTCGATGTCATGTTCCGCCCCAATATGGTCATCTCGTTGACCGCGTTACAGTATCTGGTCATGCGGTTATCTACACTGCCCTGGAGGCGTTGGTTCAGCTGCAGCAAGCGGTTCAACGCCTGCATTGTACCCGCCTTAGGTAATCGCGCCCTATCCTTTTACCACGCGCTTGGTTCCGGGCCAGCCCGGCTCAAAAGATCATACATAATACTGACACAATCGCACGCAAAATCAGGCGACTGGTCTTATCACTTTCGACATCCGCTGAAGAGTGCTGGCGAGTAGCCTACGTTAGTCATGTACGCACGAAACATTGGATGTCTTGTTCTGGAAGCTGTCGGAAATATTCTAGTACCGATCCTACCGTAAACGATAACGTTTCTAATCAAGCGACAAAAGGTGCAGCAAAAACTATTAAACCACCAATTAGAAGACAGCGGGACAGCCATCCCGCCATCGCACTATCACTGTTCGACAGATTGGTGCAATGGACAGGAAGCAGAGGGAACTAGAAGCTTAAGATTAGCAAGCAAGCGGATAGAGATGAAAGCGCTACACTGTTAGCACACGAAGCATATTGCAATCGCTTTACACACTGGAAGCCGTGCTACGGAGGGATCAGAGGATACCGTAGCAGTATTTGCGTTCGGCATGGAGCCGAAACACCGGATTGTCGGCAATGTAGGCTTCCAGTATCAAGGACGACACAGAAGCGTGAGTGAGTAGTGGAGATTTTGCATTAATACCTGAACTGGCTAGTGTTGCTCGGCGCTCGTGCTGTAGCTGTCCGTTCATTGGTTTTGCGTCCATTGGGTTTTCTGAAGAAGAAGGAAGAGGATGAATGATAAATGATAAATACAATATTTTTTTCATCCCTTGTTTTTTTTTCTTTTCCTTACCACAATCCCAGGCCGTGTGGGCCAGTGGTTCCAACTTCGGTTCCGTCGCCGCCGTTTGCTGTTTCGGATCGTCATCCTTCACGCATCGGACGAGGAACATCGTACTTGCACCAAACAGTGGTGGAATACCGGCAAGAATGAATGGCAGCTTGTAGGATCCCGTCTGATCGTACAGCATTCCAGCAACCGGTGGTCCAAGCGTCAGTGGCAGCGAGCACATCCCGAGCAGAAAACCAATCGCTTGCGTAGCACCACGTGGTCCACAGATATCGTACGCGATCGGTCCCAGCAGTGAGATGAAGCAGCCATCGAACAAACCCATCGCCAGGGCAATGGCCAGGAGCAGCGGGAACGAACCGGTGGCAGGTAAACACATCGTCAGCGTACCGATCAGCACAAACGACATCTGCTGCAGTAGCACCCTGTTGACGCGCGGCATATCAGCAATGAAGCCGAAGATGAGGCGCCCCAAACCGGACGTAATGCCTATACACATAACTGGCAGGTTTTCGCCCTTGCCGGGAAAATTATCCTGCACAAACTTGCCCATATGTACGTACGGCACAAAGTACCCGAACAGGGCGATTGGAATCGACACGGCCCAGATGATGTATCGCTTTTTCTTCCAGTTGTCAAAGTTGATGAACGAACGGAGAAACGTGTTGACGGCCGAACGGCCCGGTTTTACCTTTGGTGGCGGTGGCGGAGGTTGCAGTGGTTTGTAGAGCAGGGCACAGAATATCACGAAGCTTGAGATGACGGCCAGAATGCGGAAGGACGTTGCAAGGCCGGTATGTTCAACTAGGTAATCGAGGCAGATGGGCATGATGGCGGTAAACACGCTAGAGCCTGCCGTTACAATACCGTTCACTAGGCCAAGATAACGCTTGAAATAGTGACCGAGAATGGCAAGAGAGGGTGTATATGCAAGGGCTGCTCCCAGACCGAACATGATGCCGTACGTGAAGTACAGTGCGGCCACACTGTGCGTGAAGTAGGACGACAGGAACATGCCACTGCTTGTTAGCAGCCCTCCGATGAAGGTAGTTCGGCGCAAGCCAATCTTGTCCGTAAGGATGCCGGATACGGGGGATAGCAGAAAAGTCGTTCCAATCGTTAACGAACCGACAAGCGCTGAAAAACAAGACAAGTACAAAAGGGGCAGACGTCATTTGTAAGTTAATCAAGAATAGAACCAGGTGAAAGTAAATAAACCATATCGTAAGCTTCCCCGGCATTCTACCCCTTAACCCCAATTCGGCCTGGGAACAGTAAAATAGAAATGATGCCAAATCAACATAATCGGGCAGCATCGGTTTACTTTTGAAGCGACAGAGACAGAGCGAGAGTTTGTTTGTCCAAACGGAACACGCTCAAGCTCAAACAACAAACGTTAAACGGTGCGCTTTGAACTTAGAACCCATTCGCAGGCGTAATCGCGGCATAATAATTTAATTGCTCTCAATAACACTCATCGCGTGTGTTGGAGCTTCGTGTTCTACATTATTATCTTCACTTGCAGCGTCCTTTGTTGTATTTTCCATTAAGCCAACGAGAGATCGTGCACTAAGCACCCCGTTCGTTAAGTTTCGTTCAACGAGAATCTATGCAGTGCTTTTCTATTTGATATAGACGATAAACACATGACAGAAGGTCATCAACCTGCCTAAGTGTTTCTATTTAGTTTCATCTTCTCCGTCTGCCATGAGCCCATTTCCAGCACAACCAACGACTCAAGGCTTAAATAATGTCTCAAGACGAATTCATCGAAACATTCCCATGTCATCGAATATTCCTACGTGTAAATAAATTATGTTATGATTTATTGATACTGTAATTGGATTTGGATTGGATCGACAAATGTACGGATTCTTCTCGCAACGGTCCGCTTGTGTCGCCGTTCCAAACATAAGCTACCCGGAGGGCACACCACTTTGTACGAATTAGTGGTACTTCCATCGTTTCCCACCCGGCTAGACGGAAACGAAACATAATCCATACGTACTACCAGTACCGAACGGGACGCCAGTATGATCTGCTTAACCATTCCGTACCGTCCTCGAGTATCTCCCCAACTCCCCAGGGAAAAAAGGTGTAAAATGAGCTATGTGATATGTATGCTTGTAGCGAATGGTTATTTTGTACATAGCGACTGAAGCATGCTGCAGCTCTTCTCGAGCTCTTGGCAGACAGGTTTTAGCCACCGTACATTGTGGTTTTTGGATGTTGATACTTCAACTTCCAACACTTTCTTCAATGCTAGAAGCCATACATCGGGAAAAAGTTGAAACTGTTTCGCCGCAGCAAAGGTAAATGCCAAAGGGGCAGTGCGTCAGAGGTAGGCTATAAATATGGTTCAACACAACATGCTCACGTTGGTCGATGGACACAACAATAATGTTGACGAACTTGGTGGAATCGGTTCCACTCCATCCCGGTTCAAAACCGGCGTTACAAAACGGAAGTGGTGACAAGATTTTTTTGGCTACGTTTAAAAAGCCATTCAACGCAACAATAGTTGCGGACTACAACTTTACGTCACACGTCTTGCGCAATTGTTAAAATGCTGTGTGATCGACGATGCGTGTTGTACTCAAGGTAAAGATGAAATATTTTAGGAGGCAAAATGTCAACGGAAATAGCCTTGCTTTACTGTTCTGCTGCTCTACAGTGAAGAGCTCTTCTATATTAAATGTAAAACTCTCTTATCAGACAACATTCAGCAACACGACCTACAAGTTGCAAACGAAACCTCCCATTAAACATCGCAGATCCCATCGAATCGTCGTCACTGAACTGATACTAATTGAACATACGGCAGCTGCACTTACAACCACATTCCAGTCCAACCTACACCTACCTGAGCGGTATGTAGGAAGTGCAATGAGTGAAATTAGCTGTTTAAACCACGTGACTAAGTACGCAACGAACGACACTGCAAATAAACAAGCTCTTTACCATGATGAATTATTTAAAAGATCAAACATGTTTAGGGCGCACAACTTAAACAAATACCATGCTGGGGCAGTTATGCATTACCTGCGCTTTTGCACAAGGTTGCACTTGTTTTGCTTAGCCCGTCGCTATACGCAGCAGGCGCGCAATGTGCGTGCTTAGATAGTAAAAAATGAGTGAGGTGTGACATTTTCATAGCGATTTCAAAGGTTTTAAAAACAAAGCAACAAATGCCACATTTTTTTGTTATGTGTTAGAACGTGTCGAATTTCCTTATTTTTACATGCGGAAGGCTTGTCGTTTTTGTTTCAACATTTTTGCAGACATGTTTATCACAACACGAGTATGTGAAACACTGACCCCCTATGTTATTTCAAAATATTATGACCAGCTAATGAAAATGTGATCAACTAAATTTGGGCAACGGTGATAACGACATGGGAGTCCAATATACATCAGCCAGGGTCGGTGAGCACTACGTGAGCACACAAGCTGAGATAGGAGGAGGAATCGATCAATCGAATAATCTTTCAATTGAACTGTCTCACGACGAGGGTGCTATCGAATGATCAATCGATCAAATGAAGAAGAGATCGCTACACTCTTCTCAATTTATTCCTTGACTAAAGGTTGCGTTATTAGTTGGCGTGTGTGGTAATATGGATGGAGGTTAAGCAGATGGCAACATGGGAAATATGTTTATAGTCGAACGCCATCATCATCATCAGTTCGAATCTCGATGGAAAATCAGATTTTTGTTGTTGTTGTCAAGAATTTTGTGAGTATTACCGAGGAATGGAAAAAGTGGCTTAAGCTCTCTTTGTTATGCACAAGAAAACAAACTCTTACACGCACGGTCAACGAGCGTCAATGGTAAATGATGACGACGACCATACAAGCCCTCCTAACCATTCTTTTCTTTTAGCACATTGATTGACACTTGTCATGAAGTTCTCCTTTTTCTCTTGTTTGTTAATTTGGAACCACAAATGGAACGAATCGGCGGCACATATAGCCTACCCGCACGTCAACAGATTATCCTGCAGGGCAACCAATTTTCAATATCTGCGTCAAACTCCGTCTGAAATCTTTGTGGCGCACGATCTTTGTGGAAAAAAGGTAACAAACTTTGTGCGGAAATTTGTCACCTATGGAGTATACAACGGGTTGCGATTGAAGTGTTCGTTACACCCTCTCCTACACACTTTCTTTTGTTCACCCTCTCCACCCTCTGTGTTGGTCATTCTCGAATTTAACGTGCGACGCAAAATCGAGAGGAATCTATTTTTGTTATCGGTTTGCAATGGTTTTGCGCTTATGCTGCTGAGTGAATGCGCGGAAAGGGACTCCGTTGGTGAGCAGAAGATGGTCTTTCGTCTTTGCCGAAACATTCATTTGGCTGATTGTGTATCCCCAGTTGCGCGTTGTGATACGCGACGCTAAAATTCTTTTTTGGGGGCTCGCTTGCCTCACGTAATCTTGGTTTGTGGTATTTATTATTCCCGCGACAAGCGGGCTAGCGAGAGAAAAATTATAGCAGAGACTGTTTTCTTTGCTACTTTAAATGTGCGCTTCTTTTTAGTTCGTCGAGTCTAGCAGAACGCATGTTTCTAGTCTAACCGAAAGTACCAGACTCGTCGTTAAGTGCATTGTTTTGGGTGAGATCAAATTTCGCCCTCGTCAAGAGTTATAAACAATAAAAATTGACTACAAAACCAACAATGATGATCGATCACTGTCAATCATGACTGTTTGATGACCACCGTCATCGCCAGCGGAGCCCTTAGCCGTTGTCAAGCTATAGCTTCCGAATTGTTAATCTTCCCTCAAGACGTCAACCGTATTCAAAGTGGCCGCGTGTGCCTTCCCGTCCCCAACCACTCGAGCTAATCTCGTATCTACTGCACATTCTACACGCTCGTTGTATCAGATAACAATCAGACGGGACACCCAGTGCAATAATCGTAATGTACCTACAATAACTGCAAGATGTCCTCCATGGCAACACAATCACATCCAGCGAGCGCTAAAAGGGGAGGGCAAAAGGAAGTTGTTTACACTAAACAACTCAAGGTCCTGCATAACCACCGCACGGAGGTGTGCCTATCAGGTGAGTGTTGATGGCTTATTGTGTGTATGTGAGTATATTTGTTTTAATTTGATGCGAATTATATTTGCATATAATTTTGCGCACCAACAGCAATATCTCTCCCGGTTGGATGAGTTGATAAGTGGGAGAGACTGAAACGATTTGGAAAGGCTTGCATTTAATACCTCCTGCAAATGAGTCGTGAAATAGTGCCAACACTCTGGGCCTGTAAGTCTGTGTAAACTGAGTGGCCATAAAGATAATCCATCCCTCTCACAACCTATCCTCGATTGTCACTAAGGTGAGGTACGGTTCAATGAAACTCCTTTGTAACTATGCCAAAGACAGTCAAACTTCACCCGACCAAAAACATAGCTACCGTTTCCGGTCGTTCAACTGGCCCAGTAAGTAAAGAAGACGTATTACAACGATCTGCCACTCTTTCGGGTGATTCAAACAAAGCCGCCTGTCCCTATCACCAACGAATCGTTGTGTAATGGTGAAATAATCAACAGCAGTTTACCTCCTCAGCAGAAGAACTTTCCTATTCGAGGAACGAACTGAAGTCTTATCATCATCACCAGCGAAAGCATCCAAAATGCCTGTGAAGTTTTTGTTTATTTGGGTTTGCATGCCACATTTCTTCGGGTCCCGTACCCTCATTTCTGTCTAGACATTGGCTGGATGCATGAGAGACTCAGGTCATCTCACTTACCCATAAGCTGACGAAAAACCAAAAACAAACACACAAATTAGCTTACGTTAATCAGACTAACAACAAAAAATAATTCAGCGAAAGCAGATTTGAAAGGTGGTGAAATAATTGCATCAGCATTTGGTTCACCTTTTAAACAAAAACGAAATGTGACCGAAACCCACCGGCTAACCTTGCCCTTGCCAACTTTCCAACCATCATCGAGTACCATCGCGCCATGTTGGCGCGGAACACCCAGACGACAAGTGGTTATTTTCGATACGCCATACCACAATACCACGACTCAGTGTTTCGCTTGATCTCTACGCCACACATTTAAGCGGTGCGTCATTTTATAAACAAACCATGGTGGCCGTTCCACCGCAACTCTAGCTAAACTCCAAACCGATAACGAAAATCGGTAACGCATGTATCACCATCCGCCTCCATCGAGCTTAGCACGTGGTACAGTCCGAGGCATCTCTCTTACCTGCTTTACTGGACGCTTCATTGTCTCCAATCTCTTGCAGCTGCTTCTGCAGACTCAGGTACACTACACTGTATGTGTTGATCACTCCGAACAGGACACCATTGCAGAGGAACGCACCAATCATTACCAGCCATGCTCGTGTACCACCATCCGGTGGTTCGTGTATTGCGTGAGCATCCGCTTCCAGCAGCGGAACGATCACCTTCTTGCCATCTTTACCAAGTGCTGCGTGGCCTCCGTTCAGCTGTGGATGATGCCCATTAGCAGCAGCACCTTTCACGATCACGGGCGCCACACTATCTTTCACGATTCTCGAGTTCTCGGTCATTGTTGGTTGAGGTTCACTGTGCCTTAAACGAGTCTGTTTTGCCAGAAAATCAGTTCGCACATGCGGATTCCTCTCCTTGGACACCACCGTTCGCCTTGATCGTAATCAACGTCCGTGATCGATCGATAGCTTCACTTGACCTGGCGGACGATTATCAACTACACTCACTGCACTTTTCGTGATCACGCACTTGACGACACTGCAGCGGAAGGAACTGTCCGGTGGCTATGGGACATTATCACCGCATTCAGATCCGATTTTGATTCACAAGATCGTTCTCGTCTCGTCGTCGTTTGCCGGACACGCCGAGCGATCGGAGTTTTGGTGGGATGGGCAGGAAGCAGTAGTCCGCGGTACTCCGTATGAGACTTGATCCACTGCCGTTAACCACGACAACGCGGACGACGACCAGAGCGCAAGTGAAGCGACGGTGCCGTTATGCGATCGGAGCATGTCCCGGCAGCAGCTTTAAATAGAAGTAGAAGAAAGTAGAATCTCAGCGGGCTGCTCGCATACCACTAGCGGTACGCGTACGCGGTCGTGACATCTCGGGCACTCGCCTGAACGCCTAGTACAGGGTGGATGAGTCCGTGTATATGTGCACGTATATGTGTGGGTGTTGAGTTACTACAAATCCTACACAAGCGCAAAAGTAACGCACACGCGGTCGATCGGCTGCGTTCGTGTTACCGAAGTCTTGCTTGGTGGGCGTAGAGCACACCCCTCAGTATGCTAGCAATGCAACCGCAACAGTTGTTGAGTGAAAAGGGAGTGAGTTCCACCCAACGAGCGGATGGTAAGCGCGAAGAACAATGTGTTTCTTTGGGCAAAACTTGATAACGGTGATGAATGTCACATTTTTAGGAGAAAATGCTGTGCTAAATAAATATAAAATCCTTTTCTAGTCATAACAAATAAAAGCGTTGAAATTATAACAAATCACTAATTTGCGTGTGGCTTTATCAAACAAATTCCTCACACAATAAAAGTTGATTAGAAAAACTCTATGAAAGCATTATATGTCCTGGCTAAGATGAATATTGTTTCCAATTTAAATCATTTGTTTAAGTGTAATCAAGTGTGTCAAAACTGTCCAAACCACCCAACCACAGCAGGTTTAACTCTGTATTTTTATTATGAATATGTTTATAATAATGAATAAAAAAATCGATCTATTCTCAAAACTTATCATTTAAGAACGCTTTAGATTTGACTGTTCTTTTTCACGTTTTCGTTAAATTTCTTTAGGAAAGAGAAAAAGAATGAAATCATAGAAACATAAATTGAAGAACGCACGAAGAGCTCTGCTCGTATTTCATCCGCTTTGAGTGAAATTTGCACACGTCTATTTAGCGAAAGCGATACGCACACATCCCTGCTCGGCAAGGCAATTTTTGAACGGCGGGAAAAACAACGAAACACGTGCGTAACAAAAATCGCGCGAACCAACACCCGTTGCCGAACATGTTTTTTCAAGGCCATGTTGTCTTTTTTTGGTTATGTTCAGTTAATCTCTCTGTACCTGCCTTGCCTTTCCTTGTAGAGGCAAATATACAATTTAAAATGTTCGGATCCAATTTTGTGTTGACATACTAATAAGGGTGCGATTGTAAAACAGATAATTATTTTTTTTTAAACAATTCTTGCGCAAAAAGACAGTATTTTATCTTGTGGGGAAAGCTTCTTATACAATACATGTTTGAAAAGGTCTCATCCTTGCAGAAGCGATGAGTTGTACGCGTGGTTGATATTTTTCACCGCATTTAAGATATACAGGAAATGTTAAATAATTTATTCTGCACAATGAGCTGACACATATTTGTTTGAACATTACACTGACATGAAATGCATCACATTTCTTACCCGTGTATGCCTGTTTGACCTTCATTTTCAGGAGCAATCCGTCTGTGGTGTGTTTATGTGTGTTAACCGACGCTTATCTTGACGCATAAATCATTTGGAAAACAGCAAGCAACACTCCAAAAGTTAACTCGTATCACTAATCCTCACCGCGATATCTGGCAGTGTATGGACCTCAAAAACTTACAACGTGAGCGATGCACGTGGACTAGTACGAGGGTGTATCTACCGACTTGCATCTATCAACGTACGGTTTAAATTGAGATTTTATGTTTTTCAAACTGATTAAGAAGCGGTAACCGATTTTGGAGGGCGCGATATCCACAAAATACGAAACCGCTGCATTAAACTACGCACGTCAGCGATTTGAAACTGTGTTTCCGTTGCCCCTTGTTCGTCTACGTTGCAAGAAAGGTGTCAACGTCACCCTTTTGTTTACGTTCTCACACGCTCACACAGCACAGGGGCTCTTGAGCACCGTATACTACTCCTCACACCGTTCATATCGTCTTTCAAAAACAACCCTCGCTCCTCACCGTGAGGGATGGTTCGAATATTATGCAAGTGGCCGGCGCCACTGGCGAGTTGAATCACACTGAAAGATAGCCCGTGCATGTATGTATAGGCAGGAGTTTTGATTCAACACTACTCGCGTGCTATTATTATCGATCGAATGGTCGCGTATACACACGCACACATCACGAAAAGCACTTTCACGTTGGTTGGGCCACTTGTGTTAGGGAGGAAGGGGTGAAGTATATTTTCCGAACTAGTTGGATGGTTGCACAGAAGCCAGTGAAAAACGCTGCACTTATACAAATACCACACTACTAACACACTCACAATCCCGTCAGATGTCGATGCGTTTGCGTATGGCTTGGTTGCGCAAAACCGGGAAGCTTCTATTTTTAATTCCAAAATCACGTGTATCGGACCCCCGTACGCACATATGATGGCGCCTATGTGCCAGTGACCGTGAAAATGAATCAACCGAACCGGGTGCTAGTATTGCTCACCCGAGACACAGCAGTACGTGGGAAACCCGGCAGGAATGTAACGCCACATACGATAACGTCCATCATCGTTCTAAGTTACTCCTTCAACTACGTGGACGGCGGTTTATCAAATCAAACGAACAACAAGCATCGACCCTTTCCGGTTGGTCTTTGATACTCATTACGCACCTTCATTAAAAATCGGAGGGGAAACCCGATGGAAGCCACGATTGTTAATCTTATCGCACGATAATCTTATCACTAGCAGAACGACACCACCCAGTAGGTCCGTATTTCGCTTTCCGGGCGGATGTTTACTGGAGTTTGGAGCTTTCGTTTCTTCCAGACCGATCGAGTACACGGGGCGCGAGGTCCACGTGTAGGGACCGATAAGAGAATTGGACGACCAGCAAGCCTGACATTAGCCTGCTGTTCAAACTTCACTACCAACGCACACTACACTGTTGCAGGTTGCCGGTTCCCATCGACCATCAGTAGTTGGTTGGATTTCCTTAGCAACCGTTAAAAGAAATGGGGACAACAAAAGCAAATAGGAAGGAACCGTGAAGAAACATACGCGAAATTTTAATGACACTACAGCACGCCCTACTACCACAAACGACGGCACCAACTAACCCGGCTTTTGCGGTACCGAGTATGCGAGGAGGTTTCACATTTGACCCTTTCGTTCGGTGCCGTATTAACAGAAAACTGATGTAACATTCGCTTCCGATTGAATCAGCCGGTCAAATTGCTGGGGTTTGAAAGGCCGGCTTTGCTGAATTAAGGAACGCGCTCCACGTGATGCCGAACTGGGGGTGAATATTGCGCCTGAGTGTCTCAATTGGCTTTTCACACTTTTAAGATACGGTGCCGCACACTCACCAGCACTCGAAAGACACCCGACGACACTGAAACCGTTACGATGTTGTGCACTATTTCCGATCTAAAAGGTCTCTCCAAGCGGCACACTGTACTCGCCTCACTCGACGTCAATTTTGCTCCATCCGTCTGGGTTTCAGCGTTTCCTAGGCTTCTTTGCTTACGTCCATTCCCATTCCTCTGCTCTCTAGGTCCATTGAACCACCATTTAGCGACATAATAGTACGCGACCACTTGTGAATCAATTCGTACGCGTTAATTTGTTCACAAAAGCATAGATCGTAAGCTAGCGGACGGCAGAATACAGTAACAGCAGCAGTTAGTGGAAACTGGACGGGAGAGTGATCGCATTTCTTCGATAAAACTGGAGAGCTTTGAGCGCTGTTTTCAACACTGTAAGATGCACGAGATTATAGTGTAACTCTTTCTATGAAGGGGGCAGGTAGCTTGTATCAACATACGTTGTCATGTTGGCTTTCGGATGAATGGGTATTGTAATTATTTAGCAACCGGTGGAAAATATCAACAACGTAAGGATTGTAAACAATGAAGGCGGTTTACATTTAGCACATTAACACTATAACAAGTTTCGTCAATTATGCCATCGAAACAATCAACATGTTCGGTTTTATTGAAGCGAAATAAAAAAGAAGAAGCACTCTTCCAGTAGAAGTACATTCCCACCGAATTAATATATGAACAATTGAGTAGTCGTTGTATCTATTCTACTGGTGTTACACCGGCTTTCTTAAAGTTGCTAGCGATACTCTTCACAACTGGCGTCAGTTCGCCCAGTTGCTTAGTTATTTCTGCCGCACTTGACTTGGCCTCTTCCGAGGTGGAATTTTCCGTACTTAGCAGCTTTAGTACCAGATCTTAGGAAGGGAAATATTAATCAGTATTTAATAGTTGATTTCACTTGTCTGTTTTATGAAGTGTGTCCTACATACCATGATATTTGTTGAATACTTTCGAGTCCTCAGCAGTCAGCACCGTCTGCAAGAAGCTTAAAATAGCGGACACGTGCCGACCGGAAGCATGCAGCATGGTTTGCGTCGAAACGGTGAAGATTATCAGTACGGCAAGATGCATTATTAATGCCGAATCATCACAGTTGGTAAGCTGTTCCAGCAAACCATGCTTGTGGCAGAGAATTAGATTCCTAGAATCATAACGCAAAGACAAAAATGAAGAATGTCTTAAACTCTGCTACACTAACAGAACCCATTGTTACAGCGCACAGGGTGCATCGCAGCACGACTAATTTAACTTAATTAATGTTCAATTTAACAACATAAGTCGAACGGAAAAAGCAGCATCTCCATCACCATCAATGATATATCGAAACATCCGTGGTACATCGTACAACATCGAGTGGAACAAATTAAAATTCGTTATCTATTTAATTGAACCTAATCAACGGTTGGTTCAGCAACAAGCCCCTTTTATACGTACCTATCCTTTTTCTTGTCGATCTTTTTCAACATCATGCTGCACGCCTGCATCATCTTTTCCGTCTTATCAAGGAAGTCTTCCACCGTTTCGCTGGCGGTCAACGATTTGCAAAGAGATAGCAAGGGAGCCCGATATTCCGCCCCACTATCGTTCGCAATCTTGGTCCGCTGTTCAGCGGTGAGCGGTGCGTTAAAGTTGGTGTTTAGATTACACTCGGATGCTACATAAAGGCACAGCTCATTGCACATATCCGTGCCGAATGTTTTGAGGAGGTACTTGAGCAGCTGACCCTGCACATCGGCTGCGAAAAGCTTGAGTCCTTTCTCGTACAACCGAATGTCGTTGTAAAGTGTGTTCAGCTTCTCCTGGATGCTGGCATGTGTTTGGCGACGATTTTGATTGCTCTTCTGAAGCGATTGCTCGTACATCTCGTGCGCTTTTGCCAGGGCTTGTTTGCTTAAGATTCTGTCACAAAAAGAGAAGTAGATTGATATAAAATTGTTCTTCAAATGGGAATCGATGCCACTTACGGGAAGTAATGATTCGCCACGTCCTTCGCCAACATTTCCAACCCTTCCGGTTCGAGCGATTTTTCCACGACCTTCGCAATTTCCTTTGCCGTAATTAGTTCAATGTGTGGTTCCTTTCCGCCCTTCTTTCCTCCCGCATTCGACTGAATTTCAAAGTCATCATCCGAGTCCGACACATTGCCACGGTTTCCTCGGGTATGCTTTTTGGTCGATTTTGTCTTTGTCTCACGACCCTGGGCACCACCTCCTCCTTTTCCAGTAGCTGCCTTTTTACGTCGCTCCTCACGCTTGTCCACCTTTCCTTCGTCCATTGCCCCATGGTCTACATCTTGATGCTTCATCATTTTCTCTGCCATATACTTCTGATAGTTACCACTTTCAACCGCTCGTTTTGCGTGCTCTTGCACCAGCTCCTGGCAGCCTTTGACGCAGTCGTCCATAAAATTGACCGTCAATATCACCGTCCCGAAGACATACGTTTGCTTGCGGATTGATGGCGTTAGGACGTGCGTGAGTATCTCTTCGATGTTTTCATCACTCAACGCGGGGGGCAGTATGGTTGAGATGTCCAGATACGAGTTGCTCGTTATGCACATGTCCATTGCATCCTTCACCTGTTCGATCAGCCGATTGCCGATAAAGCAATTGTTAAGATTTACCAGTTTCTCATCCGGCAACTGAGACTGCACAAAAGACCGAACGTCCCAAACTCCCAGCTTCTTAACTGTGTCATGCATGATGTGGCCATTCTGCTTGAAATAATCTTTCACCCACTGGGACTGCATGCGTTGGTACACTTGGGGTATGTATTGGCCGCCCGGCGAGTGTACCGTAATCAACATTTCACTAAGCGTCATGGACAGTATTCGTGCCGGCACACCCGTCAAATGAAGAATGACGGAAATCATCGTAGGTTTCGTAATTGCTGCCAACGCTCCTCGGATTTTTGCCTTATTTCGAGCAATATACGATTGTGTGAAAAAAATGTGCGCGTTCGTTGGATCCCGCTTGGCGAAAATAATTTTGTTCAGGTTGGCCATCACTATATTGTTTATGATGAAATCGGTCGGGAGATCATACGTCGAGGTCAGCTGTCCTATGTTAATTTCACCATACTGCACCAACTTTTGGTTAATCTCCGATGCCACCCGCTGAATGTAGGATGCATCGATGAGCTGACCAAGCAACAGATGCAGGTCGGGATCACGCTCGACAAGCCGCTTGGCAATGTACTCAATCTTTCCGAAGTCGACGTTAAGCACCTTGGCCAGTTCGATAAGGTTAACGCGACCACCCCGGACGTACAGTTCGTCTTTCACCTCCTGCTGAAGGTGATCTTGTGTAAGGTACTCCTTGCCATCGTTTGTGTAGATCACATCGATTAGTCCCTTTTCGATCAGCAGTCTTACAATCTCGATACAATTTCTTTCTGATAATCTACGAGAAACAAAAAAGAGCAGCTTGGTGAAACCAATGTTCCAGCATTGTCCCACATCAAACCTCGGGGAAAGATTACCTTTGAAGTCCTGTGGAAAGTTGTGCCTTTTGGAAATCAGCGGCCAAGCGTTTAATTTCATCCCAATCGGCCATAATGATGGTTCGAAATTGGTTTCCAATCGAACAAAAGTGCAATCGTAGTTGTTTTGAAAAATTACTTTACAACAATCCGTTTTCCACACGTAATCCAAAACGGAGAGCAAAACAGAACCACCGAAATTTTGTTCCACATATACAGACGAACGTCAGCTATGTGTGATCTGTTGTCAAAAGGATTTGTCATAACAAATTTCGTGCTGCCAGACCACCGCAAATGATAGCAATAGAAAAAATAATTAATTGTTGAGTCTTCGTTTTCTATAACCTCACGATACACTGACCCATCCTTGAAATTCAGAAGAGAGATATCCTTTTAATTATTTTATACAAAGAGTTTTGATCGATACGCCATTGCGTTCCCACTGCGTTTCCATTTTTAAGAGATACTGGCAACACTGCTTTTTTATTGTTTATGAGCTTTGCGCGGCAAACCATTATTTTCATTGGTTGTTCTGACCGTACATCCACAAAATGGATACGAAAATAAAGCAAGAGCAAGAAAGTGTTTCGGATATGAAGCAATCCAACATAGAAAGCTTGGAAACATTAGGCCCTTACATTGCGGAGCAGGATAATTCAAAAAACTTCGTGTACGTGTCCAATATCCCACAGCTGTGCAAGGATGAGCCTTGCATGCTTGGCGTCGATGAAGCTGGTAGAGGACCAGTGCTCGGTATGACACATGCTTTTTCCCGTTTTCAGAGTGTACATCCATTTCTCTATTACATTTCTTTTACAGGCCCCATGGTCTACGGAATCGCTTTCTGCCCTCTGTCGAAAAAGGACATCCTTAAAACGCTTGGTTTTGCCGACTCGAAACAGCTGACTGAGGAAAAACGCGATCAAATATTTGACGAAATGAATAGAAAGGACTTTGCCAAGGAAGCACTTGGATGGGCCGTTGAACCCATATCACCCAACGTAATCTCAATGAGTATGCTTAGGAGAACGAAACATTCGCTTAACGAAGTTTCAATGGACTCAGCCATCGGGCTGATCAATGCAGCAATTGAGGCTGGTGTGAATATTGCAGAGGTGTATGTGGATACGGTGGGACCGCCGGAAAAATATCAAGCCAAGTTGCAAGCAATTTTCCCAAAGTTTAAGATCACGGTTGCTAAAAAAGCGGACAGCACGTACCCGATCGTATCGGCAGCGAGTATTGCGGCAAAGGTTACACGTGATCATGCCCTGAAGGTTTGGAAATTCCGTGAGCGATCGAATGAACAAGAGAATTCTTTCGGAAGCGGTTATCCGGGCGATCCGACTACAAAGAAATTTTTGGGTGAAATTGACCTCGTGTTTGGGTTTCCACGATTGGTACGGTTTAGCTGGTCGACGGCAGGCAATGCGCTGGAGAAGAAGGCGTACGATATGGAGGTGGAGGACGAGGGAGATGCCAAGGATGCTCAAAAAGCGTCGTACGGTAGTGAGAAGTTATCAAAGTATTTTGCGGCATCCAAAAACGAAAACAGAAAGCGACACGACTACTTCCGGGATCGTTGTTTGGAGCATGTGACGGATATTTAAGGGAAATAAAGAAGATCTTTTAGCATGATTGGTATTGTTCAACTGATTTACGAAATTTCTCCTATCACGCAACGAATGTTGCAAACTACAAGCACATGCTCAAACACGTGTTTCATGTACAATACATGAATTGTCATGTACATACGACGATACTTACACAGTGAATTGTTCACTTTCGCATACTTTTCGAATACTTTTCATTAATCGTCAGCGTAAGGGCGAAGGTCATTAACTTAGGTATTTATATCAATGTTTTATTCATACGTGTACAGAATAGTTGTACAAATACCGGTACATGGAAAAGAGAGGAACTCTCTTTTGCGTTGTACATTCCAGAACGGCGAGACAGATCTAACCGAAGAGACCTGAGGGAGAAAAATGAGAAAAGATACCGGGTTAGAGAGTATGTGCAATATCATAGTGAAGAACTTTCTTCAACTTACCGAATCCCATGTCATCATCAGATTCCTCTGGTTCTTCTTCCTTCTTCTCCTCCTTCTTTTCGGCGGCAGCTGGTGCAGCAGCACCTCCAGCAGCGGCGGCAGCTGGGGCACCACCACCGGAACCTACACCGGAGCCGATGCTAGTGATCAGGCTCTTGACATCGATTCCTTCCAGAGCCTTAGCGAACAGACCAGGCCAGTATGGCTCAATGTCAACGTTGGCGGCCTTCAGGATGGTCGCAATCTTCTCGTCCTACATGTTGGGAATCATGAAACGAATCGTTTGTTACAACACACGATGTAAACATACACCTGGATTCATAACCTAGAAAACAACAACCACGGCATAGTGCTATGTGGCAGTGGAGATTCACCAATGCTTTTTCATCGGCATGGAATTATCGATATGAATGATTCTCGATTTACACTATCTCTTTCACTGTTCAAAACGCTCTTCATCGTTAATTGGTAACAATATTCATTAGCTTCACCTAAGCTCACGTATACACTCTACCGGGTTGATGGCCAACTGAGGGAGTAAAAAATCGACAACTTACCGTCACGGCAACATCATCATCGACCAGAATCAGTGCCGAGTAAACACAGGCTAGTTCAGCTTTGTTAAGAGCCATTTTCAGGGGGGTTCTTTTCAATAAAACCGTGCAAGTCGTCAAAAATTGACCTTAGCTCGGAAGAGAACACTGCACAGTTTCACGACAAATCACAAAAGAGGAAGTTTACGGGACAGGTTCCGCTAGCCCACCACACTTCACGGCGCTTGACAGCACACAAAGAAAATTCAAACCATTAATCTTTCTATCAAGATAAAAAAGGATTCCTTGAGGTCGTTTTTCAGGATATGAAACAATGAATTACGATGATTTAGTATTTCAAACGCTTATTCTTGCTCTGTATTTTTTAATAATTCAAAACAATATTCCATACACGAAAAGGAAGCGTATCCAGCGTCCAAATTAAGCGTGGTCACCCTGTTGGCAAAGCCCATCCCTACTGGTTTTGTTGTGTTTATTACAAGAAAATTGATAATGCCGCTTTCTTAACAAACAAATATAAAGAACAATTAAATTTGTCTAATGTTTCAATTACCAAGAAAACGAGATAGAATGAAACAGATGGAAAGTAAGTTTCATTTAACAATCCCAACATCCCAGAATTGTAAAGAAAAAAACCAAACAATCACTCCCTTTTTATTGCAGTCTTTGATGGGGTTGGTGTCTCTGCTAGACGCCAAGATAGCTTGGGTCTTCTGTCATCGGGTAAAAGAAATAAGAAAAAGAAAACATTTCTTGTGGGTAAAAACAAATCGCATTCCTTCGTAGAATATTGTGGTTTTCTACTGCGAGCTCGGCTAAATACGGCTTGAAAATAGTAATCGCACAGTCTACAAACCTAGAAGCATTCGTATAAGGGGGGACTTATACATCCATCGTGAGCAGAGCACACCGAACGTAAGATGAGTTTCTCGAGTGATGAGGTAAACTTCCTGGTTTACCGCTATTTGCAGGAGTCTGGTAGGTGTACTGAATATAAACAACATTACACTCCGTTCGTGTGTGACGCTCTTTTCTTGTGCATTTCTAGGATTTTCTCATTCCGCTTACACATTTGGAATCGAATCGCACATCTCACAAAGCAACATTAATGGAGCGCTTGTGCCACCGGCCGCACTGCTCAGCATTCTGCAGAAGGGGTTACAGTACACGGAAGCAGAAATCAGTATAGGTGAGGATGGTACCGAGCAACGGTTGGGTGAGAGCTTAAGCCTCATCGATGCCGTCATGCCGGAAGTGGTCGCAAATCGGCAGAATATGCAAAACCAGCAAAAGCAGGCAACGAAAACGGAACCGCCAGAAACGAATGGTACAACCGAGGAACCGGCTGCTCCACCGCCGACAACGACGACTACTGCTTCTACCACACCGGCTCCAGTAGAAACGATGGAAGTGGACCAAAGCATCGAAATACCCGCTTCGAAGGCGACGGTCCTGCGTGGTCACGAGAGCGAGGTGTTTATTTGCGCCTGGAACCCCAGCACGGATCTTTTGGCCAGTGGATCAGGGGACAGTACAGCACGCATTTGGGACATGTCGGATAATCCCGCCAATCCGAACCAGCTTGTACTGCGGCACTGCATCCAGAAGGGTGGTACGGAGGTACCAAGCAATAAGGACGTTACATCGCTCGATTGGAACTGCGATGGTACGTTGTTGGCTACGGGTTCATACGACGGATATGCTCGTATATGGCGGACCGATGGTCTGCTTGCAAGTACGCTTGGTCAACATAAGGGACCGATTTTTGCATTAAAATGGAACAAACGGGGCAACTACATTCTCTCGGCCGGTGTAGACAAAACGACTATCATCTGGGATGCTGCTACTGGCCAGTGTACGCAGCAGTTCAGCTTCCATTCGGCACCGGCACTGGATGTAGATTGGCAGTCGAACCAGTCGTTTGCCAGTTGCAGCACAGATCAGTGCATTCACGTGTGCAAACTCGGTGTAGACAAGCCGATAAAATCGTTCCAAGGACACACGGTAATCATTATCTGCGGACACTCCATGAGCATAGATTTAAAATCATTAATCTATCGTAATTTTCTGTTATATCTTCCAGAACGAGGTAAACGCTATCAAATGGGATCCTCAGGGGCAGCTGCTAGCTTCCTGCTCGGACGATATGACATTGAAGATTTGGTCGATGAAGCAGGACACTTGTGTGCATGACCTACAGGTAAACAATTCCTGATAATTTTACATTCCAATACGTTTTACTCAGTCTTCTTCGCATCCCGCCAGGCTCATTCGAAAGAGATCTACACAATTAAGTGGTCGCCAACAGGAACGGGTACGCAGAATCCCAACATGAACCTCATCTTGGCAAGTGCTTCCTTTGATTCTACCGTTCGTCTGTGGGACGTCGAGCGAGGCGTTTGCATCCACACGCTGACGAAGCATACGGAACCAGTGTACTCGGTAGCGTTCAGTCCGGATGGCAAATTTCTTGCATCGGGTAGTTTCGACAAGTGTGTTCACATCTGGAGCACTCAGAGCGGCCAGCTGGTGCACAGCTACAAGGGAACTGGTGGCATTTTCGAGGTTTGTTGGAACTCTCGTGGCAGCAAGGTCGGTGCCAGTGCCAGTGATGGTAGTGTGTTTGTGTTGGATCTGCGGAAGTTATGAGCAACGGCAGCAGCGTCTGCAGGAACCGGGATAGGATCAGCACCCGGACCACCGCCACCACTGCTGACGGCGGCTGAGAAAAAATCCTAACAATCATTGCCCGGCGCCCGGCGTACACATCCCAAGTGAGAATCCGTGACGATACTCTTGGAATGTTCCGAAAAGGCGCTTAACCTTTATACCTTTTTACCGTGCTCTCCACGTTAGCCACAAAAATTAGAGGAGATAGGTGTATTGTGGTACGGTGTGTTCGTATTTAAAATAAATAGAACAATTAGGCCTCTAGAGAGAGAAAAAGAGAGTAAAAGAATGAGAGAA
>KB674413.1:0-20713 GCA_000349165.1 Anopheles christyi | reverse complement strand
TTGTATTGTTAGTACGGCTTGTGTGTAAAATAAAAAAAAAAAAGAAGAAGAGAGTGAGCCAGCTAAAATAAGCAGCAAACGGAAAAAGGGATACGGTGATCCACGCATATGTGTCCCGTGGGTAAATCGTTAACACCCGCAGCCGGTACCGAAAACGGCTCCAATAGCTTCAACAGCATTAGCCCAAGCGGGGCACGCAAATTGTTGTAGAATCCAAGGGGGCAGTTAACAGAAGAAGAAAAGCTACAAAAAAAAAAATTCTCCCCAAAAAAAAGGCAGAGCAAGCTTTAGCTCACAGGCTCAAGGGGGTTGCAACGTCCTCCTATAGTAAACACCCGCCTTTAACCACCCCACAAAACATGTCGAATGTACCGGCAAAGTTCTACAGCCTGTGCCGACTGTGCCTGACATCGATTCGGGAGTGCGATCTGCCCGAGGCGACGGTCACCTTTCGCGAGCAGGAGCACCACCGGCATGGCCAAACGAATGAACGCCATCGCCACTCACCAGCAAATGCTGACCACCGCCAGCAGCATGTTCCCGATCATGAGCTGATGGAACAGCAGCAGCTTCCGATCGTCGAGTGTAATGTGGAAATCGTCTGCACAGAGGACGACGTGGTCGTCGGTGGGCACAGTCAGACAGATGGTACCGCTTCACCGCATCCCGTGAATGTTGATTCAGAAATGGACGGTGGTGGTGGTGGTGGCGATGGCGGTGGCGATGGTGGAGGAGGCTTTGAACCATCTCCAAAGGATGGGCGAAGAAAGGACGGTGGCGAAGCAAGTGGCCTTCCGGTGGTCGTTACAGTGAATGGAGGCGATGGGAATCACAGTGGCAGCGGCGTCAATAGTGACGAAGATGACGACTACGAGGATGACGACGTATTCAGTGCCGGCAACATGTATCCTGATCTTCCGAAGCGGATATGGACGTGTCTTTCAATTAAGGTTAGTGGCACTAGTTTTTGTTTTATTCATTAGGCATCCGTCCGGTGTTATTGGGAGTTACTTTGTTGAATATCTGAGGGAATGTATTTGTGAAGAAGTGTACGAGATCTTGTGCTTGAGTAGGAGGCATTCCATCTTTTCAAAAGATTACATACTCCAAAGAAATCCAATTTTCCAACCGATCTGAAGAATAATGCTGCTGACGAGGGAGCAAGAAGTGCCAACAAGCGATACAGCTCGATTAAAACAACTTTTCATTATATCTCTTGTCGGAACGTTGCCACTTATATGAAACGATTGACATTTTTGTCGCATTTTCAATGCCTTTAGGCATTCATTCAATGTCAGAAGTCAACAACAGACCCCATTGAGTGGGTTGTAATAGTACGTTCTACTGCATGACATTTCCATTGGCAGCCAGGCGAAGAAGTACACATCCAGGAGGTTGGAAGTAGAGGGCACACATACAGATTCGTTAGCTGTACAGTGATTGATGAAAATTGGCTACCAAACCATGAAGTACTCGCTTGCACCATTCTAGCCACCAAAAGAAGAGAGAGAGAGAAAGAGAAAAACCATCTGCAGGCAAATGGCAAATAAACTGCCAGTTCCGTTGCTGAAACATTGTGCAATCGTTTACATGGAAAAGACGTGGTGACAAAAAGCGAGTATATTGCGCATTGAAACTTTTGTGCAGCAGGAATTTTCCTGTTCTAGTTCATTTTTGCCCTCGAGTTTGGTTGGCAATAAAAGGCGGTGTGCAAGTAGAAGTTCGTTTAGTGAAATAGTTAGATGAAGCTAGAGTTAGCACGTACAGTTGTGAGTGAGTGCGTTTTATTTAGGTAAAATGGGAAAGATGGAAACACCAGTTCAACCTGTCATCCGAACGATGGATCGTTTGTGTGCCCCGTGCCTTGCTGTACACACGGAATGACGCCATACATCATGTTTGCTCGGTGTGTAACAAAGAGTGTGGAGAAAAAGTGCTTGCAATGATGGTACCCTTTTTGTTGCTCCAAATAGCATGCGAAGAGTAGAAGAAGGGAGCGTACGGTCGATGCAGGATTGTTTATCAAATTCTGCCCTCGGGGTGAGTTTCCCGTTGACTAGTGCGCTTACTGGTGTAGAAGGTTTTTTTTTTGGCGCATTGTTTCGCAAGTCGCATCCTTAGTGATGCATCCCGAATTACACTGTCACGCACTGTGTGCAAAGTGTTGTTTGCGTTCAGCCTCTCCAGAAAGGACATGTAGGGAACCTGTGCCCTTATTCAGCCACAGTTTGGGTAGGCGTTTTCTGGTTAAACCATCTGGCAGCCGGTTTAACGTACGTAAGGTTTCTCGGTAACTTAAAAAAAAAACTTCACCGTTTCGCGATCAACATTGGCTGCGTCGAAATTGTACGGGTATGTTTATTTTTTTAAATGCAGTGAGCCATCGGCCAGTACCAAGAGCTTTTGTTTGTGGATCCACCGGTATTTGAGCTATCCCTGTCGCTCATTACAACTACCTTGGTGCATCATGTGCGTAACGAGTGCGGGTACTTTCAACAAGACGACGAGATACGGCGTAAAATGGGCCCCGGTACCGTTTGCTCTCTCTTCAGTCAATCCGTCAGTCAAACGTCTGCGTCAGTGCACACACGTATTCGAATCAGATTTTGCCCGTGGCAGGAACGCTCATGAGGGAGAGGCCGCGGATGTACTTCAATGGTCAGTTTCCACGAGTGCCTTACTTTGAAGTCACAAACATGGTCCAACATGCATCCGAACCCGTATCGCGATGTAGATGGAAACTCGAAGTAGTTGCCAACAGCTGGCATACATCCTGCACTTGGCATCCGCGGGTAAGGGAAAAGTCCCGGAACGTGCACTATGCTCCCCCACCCCCCGCTTTTTCCAAGGAAGCGGACACGTCCAATCGACCACCGAGTGCTTACCCGTCAGTTGGCCATTTCGACCATCGACCAACGAGTGTGGTTCCGTGAGGCACAAAAACCAGGTCAGTGCACGGGATTGACCGGGCTTTGTGGTGGATCGGCGGATTGGAGTACCCTTATATATCCCCCTTGTGGAGTGCCCTGGTACGCCGTTTGCATTGCAGAACTGCAGAAGCATATGAGATATGTATTATGCAGTGCAGTTGCATCTAGCGCTGTGGGAAACGGGGACTTTGGTCCGAGATCTGTCTTGGCACAATCATTTCCATGGCAGTGCACGGACGTTCGAGGTACGATGGTTGCCATCGTTTGGCGATTGACTTGTTGGCTGATTAGTTTGGATAGCTGTGGAGGCGCGGAGAATGATGAATAAGAGCAAGCAAGATGCAGCACGGGGTCAACCCGTGGTGGATGTTGACGTTTTGCGAAGGGTTAAAAATAGACCGTCGCCGGATTTGGATCTTCTTCGCCTTGGTTGCAATGTTTGCCAGAATTTCCGTCAGAAAATGGGAATAGTTTTATCTTGGTGACTTCAGAAAAAGAGGGGGGTGGGGGCGGTAAAGAAACAAAAAGACTACACTTACACACCATAATGATGATGGTCATTTTTCGCTATACTTAGTTGAAATTGCAAGCAATCTCGTGCCCAGGCGTTTTGGTTCCGGATGGAGAGCCAAATTGGCAAAATATTGACATCATTATCTTATCTTCACTAACAGGGGACCGGGTATTTATGGGTTTTGGCATGCAAGCGCAATCTCGGTACATCTTTCTTCCTCACCATGATGCGACGGTCGAGTTTTCCCCGCCACTGCGTCATCATCATTATCATCATCCGGTTATTTATATTCATAACGTTCTAATCCGTACGGATGACTTCAAAGTTTGTGAACGATTTCCTTTTGCTTGGCTG
The DNA here is from genome assembly GCA_000349165.1 of Anopheles christyi. NCBI lineage: Eukaryota > Metazoa > Arthropoda > Insecta > Diptera > Culicidae > Anopheles > Anopheles christyi. Next base: position 16,915 of record KB674413.1, on the reverse strand, counting down.
TTGCTGCTCGAGTTGTCGGTTGTTCCTTGTTACAAAAGTGTCCCTTTCATCAAGAACCATGCTGCCGGGGGGAAAAAGTAATTGGGGAGGGGGATGGGGACAGCAAAACTTTCAATGTGCAATCACTTATTAATCTCTCACTAGTTACCAGCATCTTTTATCTGTCGCGCCCGGCCACGCTATCCCTTTTTGTCTGCAAGCTACCAACTGTCACTTACCATTCTGTGGTAACGTCGCGTAATCATGTCGAGAGACTTTCTCTTGATATCACATTGCCCCCTCCCTGTCTGTTCGATTCAGTTTGTGGACGGTCCTGTTTGCCTGCAAGCGACAGTACACGACCGTTGTCATGAGAGTTAGCGTTGGTAGGGCATGCAAAAAAAAGCCAGTGTCGGAGGTTTATATTTCAACAATCGGTGAAACTGACGAGTTACAGTCGGCCGTTATGCGGAAGATAACGCTGATGTCTGCCTGACGGATGTTTGACACTTTGTTGAATTTGCCAAGCTTGAAGCGTAAACAGACGGAGTTTGCCGTTTGACTATCGGTAACCGTGTGCTGCTACAGCTCTCCAGAAACTGAATCGTTCGCGGAGCATACATCGTCTGGCGCCGTCTTGAAAAGTAAGACCGGATGTCTGGCTTCCGAAATATATCCTTCTCTCCCTCCGTTGACTCGAGGTTCTCTTTGGTCGCTACTTTCTCTTCACCTTCGAGTGTCGCGTTACTTCTCCTAGTATGCGGTGTGAGGGTGGGGTGGGGGTAGGTGTAGGTGTAGGTAGGGTAACTTTTCTAATCAATTACGATCACAAACACTTCGTGGCGTTGGGTAATGTGCGGCAATTTCAGCCGGCCAAGTGTGTCGCCGTATCGTGTGCAATCGTGAGGGGGGGGCTTTTCGATTTGGAGAGAACTTCCACAGTCTACTGACAGCGAAAGGGAAGGTATATAAATCTTCTAAGTTCATTCCATTTCTCAAGTGTGTAATTTATTTGCCTAGGTACGGCGTCACAGTGTAGGAAGTAAAAGAGTTGGAGAAGCTTACTGGTTACCCGGTTACTTACACCTTTGGAATTCTTTGGTCCTGGTAAAGTACCGGAAAACTCTCCGGGGAGGGACGTAGTTTTGTGAAAAGATCGTCCGAATTGCGGCTGAATCTCAACTGCTTTGGACTGTTCGTTGGTGGCACATTGGGATGCACGCGTTGTTTGCATGACTGTCTTTCTCCGTTGCAGCAAAACCTCCCACCTGGGAGGTTCTTTAGTGTTTGCAGTGTTTTATGGGGCGCTTATTTTTGACTCCCACGCAGTAAAACGCCATCTGACGCAGGGCGGTCACGAATTTTCCCACAACTGCAGGAGGGAGAAGCCAAACGGTTTATTTATACGTTATAGCGTGTTTTATATATGGCGCTTCCGAGCACAAACCGGTATCACCGTGCAAGTTCTGTAATTAGGTAAGCTCTCAGCGGTGGAACAGAGGACACGCCGATGCAAATCTGATCGATTGCGCATGACTCACAGGCTCTCCCATGCAACGTTTGGTATGGGCAAGAAACGCTGGATTTGTGATCCGGTTGGTCTGGTTGCTGTTAAGCTCGACTTATTTTTTTTTTGGTTTCTCTCGACCAGGGACCGATTAGTCGATCTGTTGTGACTCTGTTGTTACATTGAGGTTTACGGTACGACACACCACAACCATTCTTTGTTGTCGTCACGGAACGTCATTTTGCTTAATCTGCTCTCCAGCCCGGTTGACATTGCCCCTATGGCTGTGGGTTGGAAATTAGTACTGAAAACTATTACAAATTACCAAAGCATGACTAGTGAGGCGGCACGACTATCACCCGCCTTCCCCTGCCCACTTCCCTCTTTCAGCGGGCTTCGATGGTAAGAGAAAGGTAGTTGGGTGGGAGTTGGTTGGCTTTCGGGTTTGTGCTTTGTGCAGCGAACCGTACACCGACCAGGACGGGGTGGCACGACGATCAAGCTTTTAGGCTTCCGCCCTCCGGGTGGGATATCAAACTACGCTTGCCTCTTTGCATCTTGTTGGCACTGGAGTGGTGGAAGAAAGTTTGACGTGAAACCACTGAAACGAAACCAAACTGATTGGGAAAAGGGATGAACATGAAATAATTTCAATCGTCTCATTTTGTATGCCTACAGCTGGCGGCTGTTTACCTTCGTAAGTTATACAAAGATTACATATACATTTAAAAACATTGGTTGGTAATTTCCAGCACGCATAAAGCATTGTTCAACAATTTTTGAAACATCTGTTGCCTTAATCTTAGAATTTGCGGCTGAGTTAATTTCCAAAGATGGACATAATTGCACTTAAGCACATCCAATAAATAACGTCATGCCAGACGACTTCAAATTCTACGGCAGATATCAAATGCGACTTTTAAGTCCATAAAGTGTCCACACAATTTCATAATTATCGCTGGTGTCGAATAAAGGCCGCGTTTCGAGATATGTGTGACATTAGGGTGAGGCGCGAAACGGACTTTCCAAAACATCATTGCACACCCAGCTCATGCGGACCTTATCCGGCAGCAAACTGGGTTGGCCTGATGTGTTGACCTTTAGGTGAAACACAGTTCTGTGCTCGCTCCTACCGCCTTTTCCATCCACAAGCATTGACACTTCCCATAGCAGAACGATTATCAACACGACCGCAACCGGTTATATTTTTGGAAGGTGTCGGTTCGGTCCCGGACCGTTCTACCACTTTCGGATTTCGAATGTTAGCAGTTTGAGAGTTCTGCACGCTTGGGGGATGGTATTTGCCAGACTATCCAGGTAAGATTCTGTGGACACTATTTAGCCTGCACGGCGGTATTGTAAGTTTGCACCATAAAAAAGCAAAAGGATACTGTGGTTGATCTTTTTTTTTTCCTCCATTGGTCGCTAGACACGCACGATCTTTGTAAGGGATGTCAATCCTTCCGTGAAATTCATTCGACTTGTTTGCCCGGTGGGTTTATTCGAGCGCACATGAAGAAAAGTTTACAGAGAGAAGGGGTAGATCGTCAGGTAGCTGTTTTAGGCATAAATGAGCGCGCAGGATTTGCACACCTTGTGTTTTCTCCACAGTTACCTGATAAGCTGCTTGGTGTATGGTCCAGTCAAACCCATACATAAGCTGACCTGTTCGCCGTAGTTGTGTAGTTGCTGGTGGTCTACTTGAGAGAGCTGGTAAAGGGGTTTTTCGGTCTGCTTGTTTCACTGCCGACCATTACCGTGCACTGAAAGGGAAAAGATCAAATTTCAGCATGCAGCGCATGATGTATTTCCTTCTCCCTTTTCCCATCCCATTTGCTATGCCATTATCTTTGCTAAACCCACGATCACGTCTTTCGGCGTCTGAATGGAACTGTGGAAGCCTTTGCTGCTTGATAACGTTCCTCTTTTATGCTCGTGCCGTACAAGAGCTACCTTTTTTTTTGCAAACCAGCAAACCTCATCATCTTGGGGTGGTCAAAAATCGAACGGCAAAAGGTGTACCGCCAAAATGGTGATCGTGTCGTGTACGGACTTTGTTTGCATTTTTGGGAGCTGCTTTGTGGGAAGGAAAGATCAAACCGACATCCAACCGGTCAGTTGATACCCTTAGGGGGCGGGGGTGGCATTGGAGGGAGGAGGGGGTTAGTCTGTCGAGTTGAGGCGTTCCTGAGCTGGGGGTGCCTGCTTGGTTTCCACTTTTTGCAGTGCCGAAATGATGTTTCCTGGCTGCGGTTGTGAATGAGGTAGACGCTCGTAAATGTCAAAAACTGATAAGTAAATGCATGATAAATAGCATACTTCCTGCAACTACCAAAAATGCTGTTTTTTGTGCGGTTAGTTCTGTTGGTATCGATTTTTTTTGTCTTTTCACAATGGCTACATTTTAGTACGATTTTCCGCTTCGTTGTAATTCATCGGATTTTAAATAATCAAAGACTTTGAAAGCTTTCGGTTCGGTGGAGTTTTTTTGGACTACACTCACCCAAATACTTCATTAAAGTTTAAAGCAATGCTTTCCGGGAAGAAGGAATAAATTTCGAGAAATGCTAAAAATTAACTCATTGGTACAACTGATGCTGGAACCGGGTTTTATCCACTTTACCCGTTGATTTCGCTGTTTTCTTAGAGCTGTCAGTGCAGTCCTCTCAAGCGCACATCGGCTTCTTACAATCGGTGCTGGTTTTAAATCACCCGCTTCTACCGAACGTTTAGCATCGTTTTAGCGTCGAGTTGCTTAGGCGTTTCTTACCGTGGCCGCTTCCAGCAGTTTCGCCTACACACACTCACCGGGCTGCTCTTAATAATTATCGATTGTTATTGATTAGAACCATCCTCATCGCCGCCGTTGTCTGGTGGTTCTTTGTGCCCCGGAAACCGGTTGCTTGTGCGTGATTTATCGAAAATCGCGTTTATCAGCCGCTGGTGGTGGTGAGTCGCAGCGAGGGATGATGGGCAAAATGACGCTCTATCAGTCATCAAGCGTTTTCTTGGTGCGGATCATTTGCTTCCCCATGAATCAGCTTTTCTCGGGCAGTGATGCAAACTGGTTTTCTGCTGTTGCGAATTTGTTACAACATTTATCTTAAATATTGTTCCCCTTTCAATGTGGGTTGGTTTAATGTATTATAATTTGTCAGTATGAGTGTTCTTTAATTTGTCTTTAGAGCATTACTTGTAGATTGTTGCATAATTTGTGCCTCCGAGTTGGTATTCGGAGTTGACACTGTAAATTATTGTGAGACAAAGTATTGCTGAAAACAGTAGTTTCAGTTTTTGGAAACTGCCAATTGTAAACTTTTTGTAACAATTTTTATGTCCACTTTTTGTGATAAATTCTCATTAACAAAACCAATAGTATGTGAACAATCGATGTTTTTTTTCTGACGCACTACTCGGCAGCACTCAATTTCATAACATCATCACTCGCTTGCCCCTTGTGCGCAATCGAACGCTAGAAGTGAATGTACCACACGGATACAGCCGGTCCCGTTTGATTGTGGTATGTCCAGTGTGTGTGTATGTGAGTGTGTTTGTTTGCATGCCTTGATTGACGCTATCGGTCAGCATCGTGGTGTGTGCTAAGAGGCGCGTGTGACGCACCAACGAACGACGGTGGCCTACGGAGACGAACGATTAACTCACCGCCGTGTAGTGTTTCGCGCACACAGCTGACCGGACCAGCACGTGTTGGTGTGAACGTTTGAGTGGCTTCCTTGTTCGTTTGGATTTTGCTCGTGGCGTGGTTGTAAATTGTTAGGTCCCCCTGAGTGGGGTTTTGGCGGTATGATGCTGTTTGATGGTATGAGACGAAAACAAAAAAAAAACAACGACTAACCACACCACGTTACTATTGCTTATCGGCCAATACCCAACACATGTGCACACAGCGTAATCGCAAGCCACGAGAGGAATTGTATCTCGTTCAAGCGTTTTGCTGTGGCGCTGTGCTGTTGTGGCAAAACCTTGAGCAGTTCACCACTCCCACCTTGGGCCTGGGTGCGGCGAAACGAACCAGGCGAGCGAATAATACAACTAATTTAATAGAAGCGTTTGCGAATGTTAGTGTTAGCGCGCTTATTGTGGGAAAGCAGTATGAAAAAAGTTAAAAACAATTAATTTTTGTTAAATGTATTTTTAACATAACCTGTTTGTCGTCATTAGCTTTATTCATCACGCCTGGAGCTTTTCAAAATTATGTGCCCTTACTTAAACTTAATTTAATGAACGATAACTAATAATCCAATAAACTTTTATTATGTATCTGATATGTGAAAAAATAAATAAAATCATTAAGTCTTCAATTATAACAACATATGTTTATCATGCCTGATTATGATTTCGGTTTCAACATTGCCAAAGTTATAAGCAATCAATGACCTCGAACAAATAAGCGTTTATTTTTAAACCAATCGGAAAGTTCGCCCGCACAACGTCCTCTTAATGATGACGACCAAACATTTATTAATGATAATCCATGCTTATGATAATCTTCTTGTCAATTGATGAAGCTTTCTTCTCAGCCACCCACTCATAAACACACCCATACAGTATTGAACGTGTAGTGTGCTTAGTACACTGGCAGCATAATTCATCTAATGTAAATCATGTCTTTGCTTCCCTATCACTCACCCTCGACTGAAACGCGACAGGCCAGGAAGTTGAGATAATACTTGGTGGAAGATGATGGCAGGCAGAAGAACGTACACTGAAACGCCTGTCAACCTACGTACGGATTTCACGCCGACGCAATTTTCGCTTCGATCCACATATACGTACGTGCGACGCCTTCTAACCGCGAACGGGGCTCAGGTTGAAAAACATAATAAATCTTTTCATCTGTTTGCAGGCCCCCTTGGTTGTAAATAGAAAGACGGGTACTCGCAGAAAGTACTTGCTAGAGAGGGTAAAAAAATGTAAAAGATTCGATCAGATAAATGTCTTATTTGTGCGCGGGACAGTTGCTTAAGGTGAGGTTCGCTTTGTTAATGTATTTATCAGCTTACCGGGACTTCTCGTATGGTAACTCGTATATGGCAGGATAAATGTATTGCGTTGATTAGTGCGAGCGAGCGGTGGGGGTGCTTCGGTATAGAGAAGTTTGCCCCGTTTCCGTTGCGCACAATGGGTAGAGGGTATTTGCTCCGTACGGAAAGGTAGATAAAATTCCAGCACGCTTTTTCTTGTGTGTCTTTCTCTTTCGTATTGTAGTAGCTCCGGGAGCTCGACCCACACGAGCTTGGTGGAAAGTCTCGTCGAAAGCCGCCGTCGTTGTGCTCTGGCAAAGCGCTGACAATAAATGGACCGAGTCACCGAGTTTAATTTGATTAGACATGATTTGATTGGAAGTTTTTAAGAATTCAATCATTTCCGTACTGTGTTGTGGTGGCATTAACTGGAAGCCGGAACGACGGTTTGATAGGCCCGGTTGATTGAGAGAGTTCAGGGTTTTGAATGCTGTACGCAAGAGAATGTATCGCTCGTGATGATATTGTTTATCGGAGAGAAAAATCCTGCGATTAATGTGTTGCTTAACTTGGGCAGGAAGTATGCTCGTGAAGCATGTAGGAAGAAAAAAACGATACAGGTTTGCAAACTTTGAGATAGAAGTAAAGGAAATCGTAATGTAACCAGCAAAGACGCTTTAGTATACTCTGTATTTATTGTTTTACTTTTTCTTTTATCCAGAAACCAAAGGGTAAACTCAATCATGTCTTTATGAATAAAATTATACTAATGTTCTGCAGCATTTGCACCTTTGCAAGCGGTCTTTGCGAGAACCCTTCTCGAACCGAACCATTTCTAAAATAAGACTTCTTGGAAACCGACAACCGCACCCGAGCATTATTGCTTCCTCCATATTCATATGTTTGCCTTGTTTTTTCGTTTTGTGTCGTTGCCGGTTATTGGCCTTTTCTGTTCGGACAAACAACTGTCACCGTCGGTGCCAGCATCCCAGCACAACTCACTTGCCAGAGATAAAGCTTTCAGGTCACTTCTCAGAAGCATTGGTGGATGAATAGTTGAACGATTTCTTGGGATCTTCTTGTGCCTCGACCAATAAAACCCCTATGGTAGGAGGGTCAGGCTAAGGGGACGGAGGAGGCACTCGTTGAAGTCCGTCATCGAAAAACCGAAGCGCCAATAAAGCCGATAAGACAAACCGAATATTTAATAGCCCCCATGTCTCTAGATCAGTCGATCGCTCCCCGGGGGGCCCTGAGACATATTTTTTTGAGTCGGTTGCTTATTTTCCTTGAGACTTTCGGCTATATCGTCTAGACGTCGCGCGTCTGGTCGAGGTTTGATTAGTTAAACCGGATTTTTGTTTTACATTAGACGATTACTAAGTAAACAAACAAAGAGGGTGATTTTTGTATGCGAACTGCTGTTACGTTGATCGATTGACTTGACATTTTGTAATATGGTTAAATAATTGGAGCAGTTGCGGGATATAAGTTTTGTGTTTTCCCTTTACTATGATTTCATACTTGTGTAGTAGCACTGTTGTGTGTGTCATGGTCAACGCTCATCCAAATTCATTCGTTAAAGCAATCGAACTTCGAGTCTCCTTCGCATCCGTAGAACCTCTCCGATTTGCCGATTCATTGATAGTGTCTTCCGGCAAAAGAGTTATAAACCGGGGCGAGTCTGTCTCGACCGGATGCAGTGGTGGTGATGGGAACGGTGCAGTAGCGGTGTAGGTAGAGCCAACCGGTACCAAGATTCATTCGTTTAGTCTTTCGCTTCCTTTTCCTATTCGTTTTGTTAGTGTTTCTTTTTTTTCCTTTTATTCCACCACCATTGAAAGTGACCAACGACAACGACTCCCAGCAACAAAAGTTGACGATGATGGCTGATAATAACACCAGCGTGTGATAGTGGTGGTTGAAAATGGATGTGATTTTTTAGTGCGACGACGGCTAGAAGACAACGGTTATCTCCTCCCAACTCCCCTTCGCTCATATATATACACACACACATACGCACGCCCTTGCACGTGTATGACAGAACGCGCGAAGAGAGGTTCGTCGTCTTGCCGGCCGTTGCTGTCTTTTGATTTCGCTTCGAGGCGTTTCGTTTTCATTTGCGAGCCCGGGTGGGTAGTCTTTGTTTTCTTGCCACTCACCACAGACCCGTTGACAGACGCCGTTTTCCATCTTCTTCTGTTTATCAACAATCTTTCGGATCTGTCTTTTTTTTTGCTTCCCGTATTTCTCGCAGCATAATGCTTTTGCAGCTAAAGTTACGGACGAGTATTTCGATTTTGGTCTTTTTTTTCTCCATTCGTTCGTCTCGTTCTCGATGTTGATTGTTTTTTCACCACTGCGCCCGTTGTACGATAATCTTGAGTCTGCAAAGGTCCATCTTGATGGGGGCCGTTTTTTTTTGTTTCACTCCCTTTTCAGTCGCTTTTTTACCCGGCTCCACTGTCTTGAAAATCCAATTCCATTGGGGAAGCTGCTGTTGGGCAGACCACAAACGCGCCACAGCTGTTTGCGTCACCGACCATCGTGACCAAAACAGTGACCGAAATAGCGTATCAAAATAGATAAGATTGTGTGGTTTTTTCTCGCTCTTGTTGCCGTTCGGTGGTGTGTCTCATTCACGTTGTCGACTTTTGCCGGCGGGGCAGTGTCGTTCGAACATTGTAGTAGGACTTTTTTTTATTGAGTTTTATTTGTAGCTGCACCAAACACTGTGATCTTTAATGCTGTGTCTTTGTACGCTCCTTTCTTGTGCTATAGCGTAAGTGTCACAATGCCAGACAAATACGGGTGGAGTAAGGCAACGATGCAACAAAAAAAGGGGAAATGTTACTCCAACGAGTTTAGCGTCTTAGTGAGAGTAATTTGTGCTTGTAAGGATTTCAATGTTTGTTCATTAATCTTTCAGTCCTTTTGCAGATGGGTTGTTGGAGTGGGCGCAAGCGTGAGTATTCTACGTGCGATCAAATCGTGCGATCGGATCTGGTATTGTTCCCCTGTCAAGAGCTTGCCGGTTTTGGGAAGCGTCACTGAGCAATCGTAAGGGCTCAACACTAACACTACAACATGCGTTGGCAGCAGATTTGGACAAATTATGTTTTCAACAGGCGGGCATTTTGGTAGTTTTCGATTTCGAAAGAAGGGAGCGCGTTGTGTGTCTCTGGTCGGGCTGATAGTGAAAGGGAGTTTTTTTCTTCTCCGTTCCACGTTGGCTTACCTGTTGGGACTGGATATGCTTTTGTGGTGCGTAGATTAGTTTCCCATCACCTTCAGTTCGTGGTTGAACGATAATGTTACGCGCCGGAAGTGAATGATGCACTTTGTTTCATTTTTTCCTATGTTATCTGCTCTGTTTTGTTTTAAAGTTTCGTTATCTGATGCTTAAGATTGGAAAACAATGTTCATTACTCGTTGAGTGAGGCTACAAAATGAGTCACATAATTATGAGAATGGTTGCTTGCTGCAATGTTGTGTTCGGGTTTTTTTGTTCACCTTTCAGCAAAGCCCATTATTACTATCAAACCAAAACGAACGCAAGAAAGGGGCTTGTCTTGTTCGCGATTTGCTACGGCCCAGAGCTGTGAGCTTACGACCTTCAAAAAACATGAAACAAAACGGTGACTTGTTTTTCGACACCAATGGACAGGTTTTTGGGTAGCTGGCAACGATTAAAGGCGGCGTATCGGACAGCGCGTGACGTTGAATCGGAATTACCCACCTTTACGCTTCGTCTGCTTTTGTCGTTCGAATTTTCAGTACTTCCGGCGAAACATGCTGGCAGGATGTTGGTTGGTTGTTCGTGGGATATTTCATTGCGATTTTTATGTAACGAATTTTTACTTGTGTAAAAACATATTTTAGTAGATTAACATAGAAGAAATAGTATTTTTAATTAGTTGTAAAAACCCTTTTGAGGTTCTGCGTTGTGCCGTCTCGCTCGAAATCCAATGGCAAACATGAAATCCAATTTGCGCAAAGTATTTTCCTTACCAATGTAAACGGTGTGTGTTGCCTGAACTAACATAACAAAACCGGCGGTGAGGGTAGCATGTAAAACATAGGTCGATTTTGTTTTCTGCCGATGCTCATCTGCAGTGCAGTCGACAAAATGTGTCGCTCTATGTTTTTACCTTGGAGTCGTGCAACGGAGCAACCGCAGCCTTTAGTCAACCAGCATCCAAGGAAAAGGTGCAATAGTCTTAGCAGAACTGCTGCAGATAATAAAAAATAGTGTTGCTGGAAGAGCTGCTCGCCTTCTTCATGGCCGAAATGTCATCTATCTGTTTGTTTTCCTCTCCTGAACATCGAATTTAATGTTTTCTGTAAGTCACCAACTGTTGGAGAAAAACAAGCATGGCAAACAAGCAACAGCACCACCGGGATGATAAAACATGGGTACACATCAGTTGAACATCCTGCAGCAAAATGTTATGCGAAAAAGGTTTCGTCCCGTATGGTGGATTGGGTAAGGAATAGTTTTGTATTGAGCAGTGCTACATTTCCATCCGTAAGCCTTTCATGAACTTGTAGTGAGAAATCTTCAAAACATTAGACCAACAGTGCGCATGTAAGCGTTTCGTTTAATGGCATAGAAAAAAATATATCACAATTTCAGTGTGAGACTGGCACCACATTTTCAGAGTGATTTACGACCAAATTTATCGATGTCCTCTACACAACTTTTTATTGTTTTCTAGCTTTAAAATAAAACGTTAAATCTTTCCATTCATTAATTCTTTTCTCTACTCATGAGCCATCATAATATTGAAAATTGCTGCTGGTTTTTATTGCTTTGCTCCATCCCAGCTGCACGACAAAATAAGTTAAACTGTATGCGACCCTCTCATGCTTAGAAAGGAAAAAAATACATCTTAAGGGTGCGATGAAAGTTGTGCAACAACAACAAAACAGGGCCACAGTGAAAGTCCTTTTCTCAGTTAACGTGCCGACCAACTGACCATTTGCTGGTCGCTTGATTGGATGCACGAGCAAAAAAAAAAAAAAAACTGTCCCAGTTTGTCGGGCATGAACATTGACAAAACCGAGACAACACTGCACGAATTATGTCAACGGGAAGGGATTTTGCTTGAACAATTGATTCCGATGAGATTTCCAGTTCCATCAACTCCCGGGAGCTCTGGATAACCAATTCGTGATCGTTTGTTTTATTGGCGCGCATTACGAGATGTCAGCGTGAACGTAGAACGACGAACGGTGCTGGAGACTGGGGGAAGTATGATCGATCGTAGTTGGCAATTATTGATCGCGGTCGAGTGCTTTTTGCGTTTCCTGGTTGGACTCGTGGGAGTGTGGTACCGATCGATCAGGATCAAAGTGCATTAAGGTTTGCGCGACGAAGGCAAACTAGGTGTGTGGGTAAGAGTAGTACACAGTAAATGTTAATATAAAGTAGAACAAGAAGAATTATACTTACAAATAACGTTTTTCTGATTGAGGGTTTATTTAAACGTTTTTCTTTTGTATTTATAATTTTTCACTTTTTTCCTTTCCAGCCATTTCATTGTGGTTACAAATTTGCGTTAAGTATCTCTTTTGTGTGGGACAGAAACCCTGATTCAACTAGTCATCTTCCTTCGGCTTGTAAGCACGTCGTGCTTTCCACGCGAGGCACACAATATGCTGCCCATCACCGCTGAACAAATCGACCTCTTCAGCACCCAGGCGGAAGTGTTAATTTAAATGAATCGTTTCAACTTTGCATTTAACCAACCCTTAGCCCGGGAGAAGGGGTGAGGTTTTTGCATCGATGCATGTTAGCGCTGTTTTTGCTTTCTTTCCTCGTTTCTTGCATTTGCAATCACACCTTCCCGAGAGCGATTCGTCCCCGATGCTGTCCGCTTGCTGCTTGCTGGCCCCCATTAACTCGCTCTCTCGTTAGTCCTCGCAGCCCACGCCACCAGGGGCCATGACTCACCCATTTCTATACCCCGATGCACAATGTTGGTTGTTGTGACTTTTCCGTGGTGGTGCGGTGCGTTGCACATCGAAAGGGTAACTGTTTACTGTTTACCTACGGGGGCCGTCAAGACAAAGATGCCGAAGACACGGTTTCCATAAAGTGCATCTGCGCACATGGTGTGTTGCATTGGCAGGGGCGAGTCGGTGGATCAGGGCAGGGAGGGTAAATGGAAAAAGGACAGTAGAGCGAGTACCTCACTGGTACTCGGTGCGCTGGTTACAGAGAAATGCACTTAACGAATGCAATTAATCCGCAGATTGATCCGCTCCGATTGTGGTCGTGCTCTCTTCTCGCTCGTGTGTTTGTGGACATTGTTGATGTTTTGCTGCATTTTGCGGGACATTTGCACCTCGCGTGAACGTCGAGAATGGAAGCTGAAGGTTGTGTAAAGTGGGGAGGGGGCAGAAGATTTAAATAATCGCGATTTATCGCGCACACCGTCAGTGGTCGCTTGGTCTGTAAGGTAGAAAACGGTTGAAACACTATATGAAGAAATGATGAAGTGTGTGTGCTTTATGGTGGTGGATGTGGGAGCTGTTTTAAAGGGTTTGTTACGTTTGATCTCACGCATACTATCCTGACTTTATAAGGGCACTCAAGTAGTGTGCTCACGGTTGCATTGTATTGGAAATGTGTAATTGTTAGTAGGAAGTACATGGATTAATCCATGCTTACATCTTAGCTATCTATAGACAGTTTAGTTACCCATTTGACAACAACCTAAATTGCTCTTAAGATTTTCATTCGTTATCAAAGAACGTTAAACAAAATTTTTAAGTTAAAATACGAATAACCAGTTCAATTTCTTAAATTTTAAATTAAGGCACAAAAATGAAATCAAAGAAATATGGTTATTAAAAAAAAAACATCCGATAACATATCCAGAGGAAACTAAAACCGGCTAGGTGCTTATCAATTCGTTCACACGGACTAAAAATTATTCAAAATGATTTGACCTTCTATTTTGCGCTTCGTTCCTCCTCTCTCCTATTCACATTACAATTTTCCACCGGATGAAGCCTGCGGGGTAGGCCTTGAAAAACATCCGGTATGGATTACAGCCGACTCTTGCTGGCCCGAGTCCTAAGACCTCGGTCCCTCTTGCTGAATGAAACTGTAGAAGTTGTAAGAAAAGACAAAAATAAAAACATGTTGCGCATATTTGCGTATCGTTCCACCGTTGATTATCCGCAGGGTAGCAGCGGAAATTGATTTTTAACCACATCGTCACGTTGTGATGGAACCGCTGTTGTTTTTTTTATCGCTTCGGGTGCTGTGGCAGCGTGTGGTGTTTTTGCTAACACCCCTTGCGCTCCCATGATCCTTATCGAATGCTTTGCTAGCATCCGTACTTTGTTTTACTTTAGTTAATTTTCTGTTTGAGCCGATCGTGCGCATGGATAAATAAAATGTTACAAATGTCTTTTCGCGCGCTCCAGGATCGGTATCGTACCGATCACACTATCTGGCGCTATCGATTCGCACTCATATATCTGTCCAATCAAAGGAGCTGGACAGTTTTAGCCATATGTTTATCCTTTCCCTTCCTAGTATGTGGGACGCTAGAAAACGGTTGAGCTCTAGGGTTAATGCTGTGGTTTGAATAAAAAGGCGAACTTTATTGGTTTGCTCTTTGCGAGTGCAGATGCGGCCTTTGATTACTGGTTCCTTCATGCTGTTTGGCTGGGTGTGCAGATCGCTTGGTGTGGGACGCTGTCGTTCCAATTTACGTGTTTTTCACAATCTTTGTATCGGCTGGAGGGGACGAGAGTAACTTGGCTGGTGACACTGATAAATAATGTGCTTTTTAGCTAATTTAAGCGCACGATATGTGGCAATCGCGTCTAGATTATGTTACAACGGTCGTAAAGCGTAACGCTTAACGATTGAGAGTTTATTCGTTACCTTACATAAATGTGCGAGCAAACCTTTGATGCTTGGAAGTTGATGTTTATACTTTGATTGTAATCTTTAAAGAACTGTAGTTTAAAATAGTTTGAGTATTTTTCAAAAAAGGATCTCTTTAATTTTTAAAAATTTAATATCAAATTCGACTTTGCATTATTCCTTAACAAATGTTTTTGTGTTTTTCTCAACAACACATATGTGTCCAGCTACTTTGAACACTCTTAAAAATCCAGTTTAGAATACTTTTATTCATTATTTTATCGCTGGTGGTGAGTATTTTGGACATCATATATATTACATAGAATGCCTATTGTTTGTAATATTTGTTTTTAAATGCTTGGAAAGAATAATTTTTCTAAATGTTTTATTTGCTGTGGATTTTTGATTTTTTTTCTTGCTTCTCCGGTTGTTTATTTTATTATTTTTGTCTATTTATTTTTCTAATCATATTTTATTTTTTATTGCGAGAAGTCTGCAACGGATGTTTTCTTTTGGAATATTGATTGAATATAGAAATATTCCAAAAAAAGAGTTCATGGAAAACCGATATTTTCCTTTGCTTCTTGAACAGCTGGAACATGTATATTAATTCGTGTATTTAACGTATTACTTACTTAACCGCTATTTGTCCTTAAAACTTTAATGTCCATCCATTCTGAAGGCAATTCTTTCCACTCTTTTGGCGTTTGCATACAGTTTATCCAAAGGTTACGAAACGTCTAACACAATCGAGCACGAACCGAAATCATTACGTCGATGGTGCGCACACCGAACAAATGCGCATTTTGGTTGCGCCGCCTTACCGCGAAAGAAACGGGCAACCACCCCCCGAAAAAAAAAAAACGCACCCATTGCTGCAATCAAGAATAATCGAATGTTACGTTTGACGAAATCCGTTACCAATGAAAGACGGCACGTAATTTTGACCGCAATTCGACTACAAGACGATAATGATGCCGACGATGAAGATGAGGATGCTGCGGCTGCGGTAACCAAGTTGCGGGGGGTTGTGGGAGCATTATAATTTTTTTTTTTTGAAACCACCGAACATGCTTTTCGTTGATCTTGCGGCCTAATGATAATGATAATAACGAATGCGCACTGCCACTGGCCGGGGGATTGGCAAACGATGGTTGGTTGAAGGTGAAAAAGTCGATGCTGAAAGGAAAATGCGCCGACCTCGGCGCTCGATCGAATTTGGTTGAGATTAATCATCGAAATTGTTCGCTTCATTTTCTGCGGGTGCTCTATCTTTCGATGCCCACGCGTCCTTGGGCCGGATCTGTCTGCATATCTATCTGCATGCTGTACGGCTGTATCAAGAGCATACGTTTCGCCATGCGTTCGTATCGGTCAGTCGGTCGAGAGGAGAGGGTGTTGCTTCGCCCGACAGACCAAAAGACGCATGTGTTTGTGTTCTTTTCGCTTTTTAAAGTTACCACTACAGCGCATTGGCCGTAATGATTTTGAAGCCTTCGGGCAATGAGGTGAACTCGTTTGCCTGAAACACCCCTGCGGGATGGTTGAAATTATCTTAATCTGCGTTTTGAATTTTGCGTACACAGAGTCCATGGTTGCTGTACGGTTGAGGGTGCTCATGAGATGTGTTCTCAAGTTTACAACTGAAGTTTCCCACTCCATCGTCGTGAATTGCGTACCATTTGCGTGATTCAATCGTCGTGATTTCATGGTAAACGTCGTACAGTTTGACCCATCAATTTTTTTTAATTCCAATGTAGTAACAAAGTGTGTGTGAAAAATACGAGTTTCTTAAGAAATTAAATGTAAATCAGTATGAAAAATCTACTAAAACTCTATCAACATAGGATCAGAGGTTGATTTGCTTTACATTGCATACACACAAGAAAGCAAGCAAAAAGGGTATAATTGAACACAAATAACACAAATTACAGTGCATGAAAGTTCTTACCGTGCCAGTGACACATTGATACTCTTCTCATAAAGCCTCATTACCTGTCTTACCATTTCGCCAATCTTTCGTCGATGGCGGTTGACGGTGCAAAAAGTGTAGCCCCATTTCCTTCCCCAGCGGGAGAGTTACACGATAATGACGCAGGTACGTGCCACGATTAGGGAAACTTCATCAGACGTATCGTGAAGGCTGAGGGGGAGGAAGGCCAGTTATTGCCCACGTAAAACTGCCTCTCCAAAGGTGGCAAACAGTGGTAAAGGTGGCCCTGATAGCCCGGCGCATGTATCTCCCTTCTCGTCTGGTGGTGGTACATAGGGAAGCTGAAATGGGCAAAGTGAGAGTACGATTAGATTCGGTCTGAAATTGGGCGATTAGTTAGATTAGGCAATTTTTTGTTGTTGTTGTTGTTGTTGTTGTTGTCCGGTCCATTTGCCCACTCGACCACCGCGTTTTCTCTGCCGCTGGTTACCCATTTCACTTCCAGGAGCTTTCAGATTGACCGATTTGATATGGTTCTCGTTCCATTGGGCGTCTTTTCAGCATTGGTTGGATATTACTTTTTTGTTATGGTTGGTTTGCTCTGCTACCTTGATGTTGGTCTG
>KB674402.1:0-20642 GCA_000349165.1 Anopheles christyi | reverse complement strand
GGATTGACGTAGTTCAATTCTCATCCGGACTGTCCCCCCGTAGCAAGGCCTGACTATCCGGCTACGTGGTAAACATAAGTCTAGAAAGCCTGTACAAGGCCGGCATGACCTCGTAGGTCGTTTACGCCAAGCAAGAAGAGAAATACTATTATTTCATTATTATAAATTGTTACGAAAAAGCAAGACACGTCATCTAAGATGAAGTAAATATTAATTTAATACATACAAAATTGAACAGCAACTGAAGCAACAATAATAAATTGGAAAAATGTGCTCTAACCCTGTACCGGGCGTATGGAGAAGAATGGAGAAAAAATTCTCTCGTTATCGATGCAAGCAACGTGTGAGAATAGGAGAACCAGATCAAATAAAAGAGAACAGCATCCCACTGTATATGAGATGTCTAGCAACAGGTTGTTGTACATTAATCACTGGAAATAGGTATGAATTAAGATTTTTTTAACTATGATTTCAGATTATTGTTAAATCGTTCTCTACCTGAAACTAAAACTTTTGAAAATCAAATTTAAAACAATCTCTTGCATACACAGAAACACAACATCAATATTTCTCTTCTGCCGGATGCTGGGTCTCTCCCGTGGAGCCCACGCAAGGAACTCGAACTACCAAAGAGAGTGAGTACCGCTGGGGGCGCTCTCTCACCACTTAACAGCCGGCATCCGACTTAAGCCGGCCTCGTCAGCCTTGTTGCGCCGGTGACCCTTGACTTGCTGTCCGTCATTTTTCATCATCCCCTCCGCCCTCACCCTTCCCCTCCACGACCCCTGCGCTGAACGACTTTACACATACACGCTTGTTTTGCGTTCCCTCTTGCTCACACATTTATCTCTCCATCAAAACCGACTCAATCGACTTTGACTTCAAAGCGTGACGTGAACTCACGTGTAAGGTGATCCATTGCTCCAGATATACATTATTCCGTACCCTTCCCCCCACCCAATACATACATACCGCGTCAAAACAACAGCGAGGAAAACAAAAACAGCAAGCTTCTGTATCGTACGGTTTTGGGAGTGTTTGAGTAGTTGTGTTATTTTGTTTTTTTTTTTTTGGGTTTCGTCTCACATTGCTTGTTATTTATAAAATTCACAGCATGAAAGCATATGGGCTTGAAGCTTTTTCATGCAAACCACCAACACCACCATTGGGTTCAAGCTGTGCCACGAGCCGCCAGAAATAACAAAAACAACAAAAAACCCGTTTATTGGCTGATCGGCGAGCTCGATTTATAATTCACACCTCGAGCAGTTGTCGTTCTCGATCGGTCTCGAAACGCCTGACTGACCGATCGTTTCGTGCTGCATCTTATCCATCGGTGGGAAAGAGGCTGGTAATTGATTGGCTTTAATGTTGCTTCGAAGCTTCGAAGCTTCTTGCTTCATCCTGCCCTGCATTTAGCGCTTGTATTACTTCCGAAATGCTTTCTCCCGTCTCATTTCGCTACACGCGCAAGGTGGTACACCTTCGTAGCCTATCATAAACCGCGCTTTTTAGTTTGTTTTGCACCCCTGGCACCCCCCCATGGCTTTTTTAGGGGGCTTTGGAATGGACAACCGTGGCGTTATGAATTTGTTCTCTCGTTAGTACTGTTTTTATGCTGCACGAATTGACACCTCTGGTATCTCCCTTTTGGACGGGGTGGCATGATTAATGAGGGACCGCGCGTGCAACAATGCAATACACTTTGAATGGCGAATTCCAATCTGCTGCTGAGGTTTTTGCACCTTCAATGAAATTCCACTGAGAGTGTGCAGACACCTTAAATATTAAAGCAATTTTAGAGAAGTCTGTGAGGGATCCTGGAATACAATTTCTACATTTTAATCAATTCCGAGAAAGACATTCCGACATTCTGTAATATCTTGAAAGGCTAGAAGTCATGATGACACTCGAAAAGTATTGCTAAACATTTCAAAATCTTTCAAAAAGTCACAGGAATTCTCTTAAATAAAAAGCACCCTTAATTAAGATGTTCTGGAATTCACGAGTTCAGGCATAGATCAGCATATTATCTCGCCCAATATCACCTTGAAGACTCAATTGATCAAACAAAAAGCAACCACACAATGGGCCTACTCCCGCAAAAGGGCATCAGAAATTAATACAACCAATCACTGCGATCACTTTCAATTCATCTCAATACAAAAGATGCAAAAGATCGTCCTACCTGTATGCTAAAACTCGCGCTCTATACAAAATCAATCTGTCAAAACCAGTTCGATCGATCGGTTTTTTGAGCCTACTGCAA
Source organism: Anopheles christyi (assembly GCA_000349165.1). NCBI lineage: Eukaryota > Metazoa > Arthropoda > Insecta > Diptera > Culicidae > Anopheles > Anopheles christyi. The sequence goes on along the minus strand of KB674402.1, from coordinate 18,373 downwards.
GCTTGCCGGCAGTACCAAGTTCGGGTCAGGGGCGCAGTGATAAATAACTGCATATTAATCATAAAACGGTGTCATGCTAGTGACAGCCAGTACGGCTACCGTACCGACGACCACTCAAACCAATCACCGGTAGACCAGGGGGTGGGCTAGGAATGATTCGGTGGCCCACCTGATCAGCATAACAACCGAGGCCCGGGAGCACATGCATACCGTTAAAATGGTGGTTTAATATTATTGTTACGTTGCCTTCCTTTCGCCATTAAACTTTCATCACCATTTGCCAATTTTGGGGGAAACGATCGATGTGTGCGCTGGTTCCGTTCTAAGTATGGTTGCAACAACTAGTTTTCTAGTTGGCGATGAGAACTGTGGACAATGTGTGAATCTTCTTCCGGCGCTAGTGCAAAACTAATGGGATTGTTTGTGAAAGTTTATTTAGGTTAAAGTTTCCACTGTTTTTACAGTACGCACACGATCGTACGCCTGTTTGGGAAGTTTGTTCTTCATTTCCCATTATCCATCCGGTGTTGCTGGTTTGGGCATGTTTTAGCGCCCGTCTGACGTTCGATTTTATTGTGATACAAGAAGAGGAGAGCAAAAAACCCGTGTATTTGCACAGCAACCTGATCATTATGGTTTCCCCGGCCTAGGTGGTCTTGGTTCAATTACGTTCGAAAAAAAAAGGTCCGGAGTATCGAATTTCCACATCCCGCCCGGTTGTTTTGATATCGTCGTCGGTGCACAGCACTGTCAACGCGCCTGCCATTTGCCACAGGTACATACACCTTGGAACTTGGTAGACCAGGTAGGCCGGAGAGGCCATATCAAATGTCTCGAATGAGCCGCAAAGATAAAGGGATTGCATGTGGTCAACTTCCCGCCAGAGCACGTCTGCTCGAGGCAACTGTATGACATTTATTTGCTTGTCTCAGAATCTCGTTGCCATCTTGTGTGTGTATCATCATGGTGAAGATGAGCGGAAACGTGCAAACGTCTGCTTGCGTTTGCTGATTTCAATCTCCTGATGCTCGTTGGGTGTAACAAAGAAGCAGTTTAGGAATCAAGTTTCCGATCCACTTAGATTTTGCTCGAACAGGTGCCAGAGGGGTTTGGCTGATTAGGCTACGGTGTTTGCATCATTAAAAGTAACGAGTCGTGAGGCGTACCGGAAATGCAACGTAGGCAAATAAAGCGCTGCCAAAGGAAGCCTCTAATGCATGGCAATAATAATGTTTGAACGCTTCGAAAGTCCGACCGAACCGACGGTTGCCTAAGCAAAGATTATCAATTTTCACAATGCCTGTACCTTTTTTCCGTGAGAAACCATTGAAACGGCACACCATGTGAAAAATACGCAATACAAAACGCCAAACTTGATTGCTTTTGCCTCACAGAGGATGGAAATAAAAAACCTCAGAAAGTCAAACATCCTGAAGTCAGAACCGCAAAAAAAAAAAAACGCACACACAAAGAGCGGTACGCAAATAAAGGCAATGAGAGATGCATAGCCTTTTTGGGAAGAAGTTTTCTCAAACAAAATTCCTCTGGGAGTTCTTTTTTTACAATGTTTGTATGCTTTCCTTGGATGTGCAAACATAAGAGCCTCAAAGTTGTTTGTACGTTTTGATGCATAAAAAACGGAGACCTTCGCTAGCGATTACCAGATCTAATGCAGATATCAACGCCAGCCTTTTATGAAACGTTTGTTGGAAAAGAAAAAAGTCCAAAAAAAGATTCATTTGACTCAATTCTAAGAGGCGAACAAAATTGCTTCATAGATTTTTTGTTACTACCTGTGGAAATTAAACAACTTTAGGAGAAAAGTTATCAAACGACGTGCATATGTGAACTGAGATGATTGCTAGAAAATGATCTCTAACCCACAACAAAACATTTACATTTTGATGACTCCCCTTAAAGTGAACGAATCACCACGCTGACAATCTGCACATAAATGCCTCTCTTAAACGTCGACAACACATAATTGCCATTCAAGTTCGAGATACTTAAAATTGTAATAAAAGCAACGATACTCTCGGTTCGAATACGTCACACATTACAATAATGTCCCAGCGTGTAAATATTCACGACCTATTTTCACATTTTCTCCCACAACAACACCGGTACACCAACCAACCGGGCGCTATCGAATGTCATAATATTTTGCCAATGTAGGCAAAACACACCCAAGCAAAAACGCACCGGAAGCGGGTGACGAATGTCGAACCACTGCAGAGTCTCAACCTTCTTATTTTATGAGACACTTTACACCGTGGGGGAGGAAATTCATGCTCCACCTCGACCAGAGGAACATCAGAGTTGATGGTTATTGTCTCGATTAAATTTTTAAAAATTAAAACCACCTTCGAGTGGGGGGAAAACTTTAGACGCCACCACACAACGCTACACAACCATATGTAGTAATATATATTCCCCAATACTCCCCATGGGGAGTCAGCGTGATGTTTTTTTCCTGCTTCTTTGTCGTTAGTCGCGCCAAGCGGATCAAAGCGGTCCATCGTCGCAACGTTTGAAATCTTCATCGCATTTGGGGCTGTGCTATCGCCGTGTGGCAACGGTCATGGTTTCAGAACATTTAGTATGATTTATGCATCGTTCGCTAATGCTGCCGAGGTTTGAGTTGGGTTAAGTCTCACCCAAGCGGTTGGACGATGTAAGACACTTTTATTTACCGACTAATTGGGAAGCAAAAGGTTATGCTACCGGTTCTGGCAGTACTTTAAAATTGCAATGATGTAGCTCTGGTCAATGATACCAAGTGCTGCACGGGCTTAGTCATCTTCCTGTACCGAGAATGGTAACACTGCAGCTTAATTTCACCAAAAGCAAAAACCATCGAGAGTCAGCTGCGTAGTGCTTAAGAGCATTTTGTCATAAATTGTCTCGCCTTCTTCAAACACTCACAATCGTAGTTTCTTCCCTTCCTTATCGACGGTGTTGAGATTGAGATGCAATCGTCCCCGCTTTAAAGTGCAACGGTTTAGGTGGAAGAACATGAGCCAACTTCAAAACCTGGAAGGTTGGCAAAAATAGGACAAGCCATTACATAAGTGCTATTTATAGCGCAGAACGCCTCAAGTACCCGTACAAGCCGGAACTCCACATTGTCTTAACGATGGAACGGAGCGCGAAATTCTATCCGCCTTAATAACGCCGGTCGGAAGTGCATCTGGAAGATGCTCGGTACTCAAACCCGCCCACCATTTGTGGTCGGAACGTATCGAAGCGTACATCCAGAACCGTTCTACAACCATCGTGAGCATGGTGAGACATCGATGGATACAAAAGTAGGTCGCGAAATGAGGTCTTCAGAAGTGTGTCTCAGTGTTGGTTGAGTGGTTGTTGTTATGACTATCGACAGAGAGAGAGAGGGATATTGAGGACTGACTGCAAGAAAAATCTGAAGTCATGCAAAACCATAATTGCCTACACACCCCGCAGGGGGGATACAACGACCAGACCACCCGATTGGTGGATTGTTGCAGTTTAAATATTGGAACAACATAAATCAACTGACTAATGAATGTCGTCTTCGTCATCTTGGTCGTCGTCGAAGTTCGCGTGGCGCCTTACGCGTGTGACCGTTGTGACAAACCCCGCAGCGCAACCATCGTCACGAAAACCTTAGGGTAATATTTGGGACTATTGAGAGGGGACGCTTATCCCGGTCAAAAGTACCCACCCAAAGGCAAACACCAAACCCCAGCCAGCTGTCGGCATACCGAACGACCGAACGGTGGTCAACTCGTGGCGCGGGTTTACGAGACATATTTCATCGACCACCGAACATAAATTGGCTATTTATAGCGTGCCCTGGGAAGCTGGGTGGGTTCTGGGATCGTTTATGTCCCGCCGTTGATGTCCACCTGCGTGTTTGTCACTCTTCATTTGCTCGGACATTTTCGACGCGCGACGAAATATTGCCCTCGAACACAGCGCGTGACCACACATCGGCGCGTGTACTGCCGAGCGGGGCTGGAATGTATGCCGCGACGGGATGGAATTTTTTTTGGAGATATTTTATCTAAATTTATAAACACGGCGTCGTGAGATGAGCTTGAGAGCTAGTTAGCAGCTTAGAAATGAAGCATTCATCGTGATAGACAGTAGATTTATCGTTGAACGATGTTGGAGATTTTTCTGAAGATGCCAGACGCCCATCAAGTTATGTTCTGGAAATACAACGACATCAACTTGCTTTTAAAATTATCATGCTGTAACTCTTAGAATTACTCGAACCATATCACTCTACAATCAGTATACAGTTTCTAACAACTTCTAGGCATTGCTCCAACAAACTCTAATCAATTCCAAACTCCCATTTCTGCCTCCTCAGGACCTTGAACCATAAAGTGTTTCTGATTCTGGAATAGTTATACAATGCTTTGAATGTTTTTTTTTTCACAGCTTTTAATAGCATCTCCATCTCAACATTCCCAAAGCCGACAGCTTAATAGCCTAAGTCACGCAATTGCCAAAGTGTCCATCTGTGCACCGAAATGGGATTTTTTTTTTTAATTTCTGTGCCAAAACACAATTTCAACCATTCATCTACGCTTGCAAATGCGTCGTACAACGTGCCAAACGCCATTCACGAACTTCCAATTAGTCCTCTGGGTTAGCATGGCTTAAAACATTTGGCAGTCTGGAATCGTTCGATCTACCCTCGAAGCAAGATGGAAGAAGAATTCCATCAAAGAAATAGCGCTGGATTGATTTTTCGCTGTTTCATTCCCTCGGATCGTACAAGAAACCCCAAAAAGCAAACCCAATTGTTCTAGCCGCTGGCAGAATGATAGTTTACAGCGAGGGGTGAATTCACGATCGACATCATAAATCCGGCAATCCGCTGGGTGCCGTGTGATGCCGGAAACGGTCACGCTAATCCATCCCGCTTCGTATCGGAGCAGAGTGACCGGATGGCTCTAATTTACGGTACCCACACTACCACCACCCAAACCAACAGTGTGTGAGCGCGTGCTATCGCGCGAAGCAATCCCCATTCCCAAACGGGCTAACCCCCCATCTCCAATGCCAATGACCGAAACAATATAATGCCCGAGAGTACAATAGAATGGACCGCGGCTGGTGAAATACCACCTAGAACAAAACTGTTTTCCGGAAAATTCTAAAACGCCAGCTAAACTCTGAAGCAGGGCAGGAAAATAGCAATTATTGCTTCAACGGTGAGCCATTGCATATGTTGTTGGTATCACTTCGTACGTGCTGCTGTCTGGATTGCATTTATTTAATTGATCATCATTAATCTTTTCTCTCGTATGGAGGTCAGATCGTGGTTGTACCTCGTACTGCACTTTAAACTGCAAACAAATGCATTTCAACCAAAACACACACCGACAATCAGTCGCGGTGGTACTGAGTTGTGTTAACAGCACTAATAAAATATATTAATCCACAGACACACTCGTTGCGCCAGGAAATTGCAACTGCTACATACACCATTTGAAGTTCATAAATCGCATCTCTACCACAACTCACAAAAAACCACCATTATACACGTAGCAGAAACGCAACTGTAGGCAAATAATTACTGAGCTTAGAGCTATCGAGGTCCCAGCGATAAGATTGATCGAGAGGCGGTACGAGGCAATTTAATAGACTGTACGTGCTCTGAATCATCACAGGCTGGCGAGTTTTCTAATGCGTCTGTGTGTTTGTGTGTTGTGCCTATCAAATATTCAATAAAAAGTCTAAAATATTGCTTTCATTGCATTGGGGCTTGATTTATAATTCTGTTGTTGACCTATTTACTTAATGATACAGGAACTATTTTGAAGGGGACTTTTTACGCTTAGAACCTATCGCTGTTTGAGCTGACTACTTACGAGTTTATCTGCTTTATTAGTTTATTTTCCATCAACGTTTCTTTAAACTTTTGGCTTGTGGTCAAACAAATCTAGTTTCCATTTACTGAGAAAATACATACTTTACACGTATCTTTTAATCCTAATTCGAAGATAAATAAAAATGCGTTGCATCATCTGAAACCATTTCTAAACGTACGAGTCACTCACCGCCCGATGCAATCTCGGAACAGAGCACGCCACCATCAGCATCAACATTCACAGTGCTGCAGTGTCCGATTTGACCTAATTACGCGTCCTCCCATCGACCAACACCCATCCCACCCTTGGGAAGTTAATTAAATCGCTCATCCCCAAGGCTTGCGGTGCATACGAAAAGGTAAGTAAATCTACTCGCCGCTCTGTAATGCACTCTCTATCGTGCACGCAGTCGGAATAGTTTATAGAGTGCAGTGGCGATGCTGAACTATGCCAAAAGCATGCCGACACAGTATACAATCTCTTCTCGATGCTCTAGAGTAGAATAGATGAATATGTTTCCCCTTTTTTTTGTTTTCATTTAGCTCGGGTTTTCAGGAAAAAATGGAACACACATCTGGTGTCGATATTAGCATGTGTTTACATGCCAGCGCCATTGGCCGAAACTAGCAACATAGCACACCCAAACAATATACGTAAAAGAAAGGTTACTACCTTCACCTCCAGCACAAAGGGAAATAAAGGCACGTTTGCTTTTAGAAAAAAAAAACGCTCTCTTTCCTCACAGTACTACGCCGAAAGGCAAAACGAATTTATTGATTTAAATATCTTCGCGTACGGGAGCAAAATTGGGCGGCGGCACGTAACAAAGTTAGAACACCGTAGAAACGATAAATAAAAACATTCGAAAGGGCAACAAACCAAAAAAAAATATACTGGTGGTGCTGGAATGTGTGTTCACTTTTATTTCTACAACGAGTCGGAGTTTGGTGCGGTTGGTGGTGGTACTGTTACATGTTGTTTTGTGAACCAAGAAACATAGCACTTTTTGCTAGGAAATGCAATCGTCCGGGATATTAGTTGAAAAGGATATGTTGAGGCATTACAGAAACCTTAAAAAGGAGATTTAAAGGCGTTATTCAATAACATTAAATTTCATTTGTGTTAAAATCATCTTTTACATGTAATGAAATAAAGATCTCAAGGTAACATAATTCCCAAGAAACTTATCATTTAGCCATAGTTCATCGAAAAAACAAAAAACACTTTCCCAACCAAATGTTTTCTCTTCCGTACAAAGTTAAACCAAACGATGGTTTGGATTTTTCCTGTGAAAAAGTTCACCATCCTAGAGATCCTTCAGCATATAAATCTACCAGATAGGGAAAATATAACATATTCCACCCTTTGCCTTCCATTATCAAACCTTTCATATTTTGTTTCTCAGACGATGAAAGCGTGCTCGCTTCAGTTTGCCAGTGTTCAACTTCACACCAGGAGAACTCGTAAACTAAACCCCCAAATTTGAAGCTCTAACAAGGTACGGAGCGCGTTCGTGTTGTACATTCTGCTCACGATTGGTCGTAAATCAGAGCAATATTTCGATGCAACGGGGCAAGAAGTCTTAAAAGGAAGACTTGGTTTGAATTTTCTGGCGTGCGGTTGAATCATCATCAACGTCAGAATCGATCACCCGTCACCAGTCACGATAGCAATGGTTTGGATCTTCCGTTTACCATCAACGGCACTGGCTTCGTAATCAATGTTAAATCCACCCACGACTAACGAGAGTTTGCTCACACTTGCTCCTTCCTACGTCACACACTGTGAGACAGGACTTTCCATTTTAAGCTAGCTTTAGCACGTCCACTACGCGTGCCTTTTCTTCTTAGCTCCAAGTAAGCCCAGAGGTCGCATGAATGAGCTCACTTCACTTTCAATTACGGTGCAAGCGGGGCTGCATCGTATGTCCATCGAGGATTTATGGCGTCTAGTCGCGAACAAACAAGGCAGCGGGGTAACAGTGAAGTGTTTCATGCATTATGTCCCCTTTTGTTTGCATGGCGCCAGTGTACCGACAATGAAGATGCTTTGCATTTCCATCATTCTAATGAGCATTGTTGACGAACGTTGGAACGGCAACGATGGCATTGGCTCAGAGGAAATTGTAGCACAGCTGTCCGTTCGTGTAGCTATTGGAACCCGCATTTTAACCAGAGTAACAAAAATCATTCGCTTAATCAAAGCTTTACGTGACCAGAGATAGCAATTCTGACACCCTGTCCGATAAGTAAACGTTAGTGTCAGATTTTACGACTGCAACCATTGCTACATTCACCGAGAGGGGCGAATCGAGCTCTGTGCATCTTCGCTGTATGGTTAGAATTGTGATTTAATCAGCTGATATTCAAACGCAACCGATGCCTCATGCCCCCGGCACGCAGAATGCACCATAAATCATGATCCAAAAAGGCTTTTGAGCAATGCGCGCGCGCCCGGACCGATCCCGTCAATTGTTACCCGATATCGTTCCAATAAGCCGAGGGCATTCTCGTGGACTGGGGTAAGAATGCAAGAATAGGCCCAACGACGCCTGCAACCTGACAACGTTCACATGCAATCTCATCGTCTGCTTTTGTGTGGGGGGGGGGGGTGTTGAGGTGGGCGCTCGCCTTCACAGCACGCTTTCATCGACAACATTTATCGAGAGGCTTGCATTGCTGCGACGGTGAGAACTGAGCCCTGGCGGGTCATTGGAGGTTGGGAGCGGGGAGGGGAAGGGGGGGGGGTTAAAGAACACTAACCCACCCGCAGTGAGGCAGACAACAGGCTGCGTTCGCTTTGGTTTCTTTCAGTTTTCGCAGCAGGAAAGCCAGCTACGGGCAATTAAATAACCATCCCGGTACAGAAACCCCCTTTACCACCCTTTGGCCCGTAAGCCCAATGTCCGATAAAGTCTCGATCCGATGATAGTAACTCGATGATAAAAGGACTGCCAGCGTGAAAAGCGTAGAATGCGTAAGCATTCCTTCGGCTGACCAGAACCAGAACGACCCACCCACCCCAAACCAAGCGGGCGGCAACCGTAATCGAATCGCATCTAGTTGCTTTTAGAGCGAATTATTTTCAATTTAGATAGAACGTTGATTAAATTGATGATTGCTCGCATTTTCTCCCCAAACGGTGCAAGCGGTTCGAGCAGAAAGAAAGTCTCGCGCACCCTCGGGAACGTCATTCTCCTTCATGCAAGCGACAGGGCGATAGGAAAGTGAATGCAATGATAGAGCAATTTTTCATCAACTTCTTGGGCGCATCATTGCTCCCGCTGCCGATCGGATGACCGTGGTACACTAAGTGATGCTGTGATGCTTTCAACGCTCCAACTCCCTAGGGTCGGGTATGGACGAGTGATTCTTATTTTACTACAAAAAAGAACCAACTCACCTGGGAGAGTCGAACGAAAGGGATGATTGCAACGAAGCTCTGGAATCTACTTAAGGATTTGATGCGCTTAAAATGTCACCAATAGTTGAGCGAGAGCATCAAGCCAAAGAAGGAAGCAGATTTGTCGTACAAATTGCATAGCTTAAGGCGTTTAAGCTTCTGGATAGCTTTTTAAGGGGTTTTTAGACAATATTAACAAAGGTATATTCTTCTCTCCAAAATTTGCTTCAATCATTTTTAATTTCAATCTAGGTAATAAAAGGCAAAACAAATCACAATTACTTAGAGTTTGAAACACGAAACGAAATGAACAGAGTAGTAGTAAATACTGTCAAACGATTTATAGTGTCTTGGTGCAATAAATAAAAGAAGAAAAAACAAAAAACCGACAACGACTACAAATCTTTCATTCCTTTTCCGGTATGCAAACATTATGCTTATCATAAACACAGCGAACAAAACGAGCGCATGCACCAATTAATTATTCATAGAATAAAATAGCACACGTAATGCACCGCCGTCGCACAGGCTGCGTTCTGTTTCGACTGTTTCTTTTGCCAGGCGGTCATTGGACTCTTGACAAGTGGTGTAAGCAAAGCAGATGCAATGGAAAAGGAAAACTCAAAGCCCTTGTTGGCGTCATGCCGCACGCAGGATTGCGCGCCAGTTGCTGGTGATGATTTATGGTGAACTGATTGTTATTAATAAGCATGATTTATGGTGGTAATTGATTTATCGCCGTCTTTCCGTCTTTCGTCAAGAGAGCTTGTTTCCTTTTGGGAAAAGAAGGGCATCAGAATAGTGTTTTTTTTTTACATCCGATTTGACAAGTAAAGCTTTGCATGAAAAAATCTCAAAAACTTCCAGAACATGTTATCTCCCAGTCAAGGGATTTGTTCTTCTATTTCTTTTCCTGCACAATAAATTCAAATCCTGTAACAAAGGCGTAGCAAACCAAAGGGGAAAAAGTATCCCTAAGAATACTTACCATGTGTTGAGCAGTTTTTGGTTTCTTCACCAAATCAGGTACTTTGAAGGTGGTGACGGCTTCGATCACCTCGGCCAGCAGCAACCCATCGCGACAGTCGGCGGACAGGTCGGACACCTTCCTCTTCGACTTTGCCCGTTCCAGATAATAGTTGGCCCAGTCGGTGTAGATCTGTGGAGAAAGACATTGGACACCCGAAAGGATCAATATAACGTCCCCAAATGGAAGGTACTGGAAGACGATCCGGCCTGAAAGGTAACGTTCCACATTAGTGTTATTAAATTTATTCTACGTCCAATGGCAATCACACACCGGACAAATATGATTCGTTTGTCTGAATGAGCGTTTGCCTGGTAACATGTGGTGCTCTGAACGTGTGTTTTCTTGGTGTCCAGATAAGCTAACCATTTCACTCTAGAAGCTAGAAATCACGTAGCAATGCAGCAAGGACGACAAGATGGCATCAAAAAGACACTACGCAGCCAGGAATGGTTGAGATGGGATCTAAATGGAAACATAAATTCCTTGGAGAAATCGAGGAATAGTCCTTTACAGCTGGTTGCTATCCCTTGTTGCCCTGGGGGCGTTAGGTCCTGCCTAAAGACATAGTCATTCTTCATGAAATATTAACGTTTTAGATGCGTACATTGTGAGTCATCTGTTTGGCATCGTTTTGCTTGGACATTGTAAGATGATGACGGTGGAATGGTGTTGCACTGTTACCAAAAAAACACAGACGTTCATAACATGTACTTATACTAGTATCCTGTAGTTCACTTGGCTACGCGTTTTTAACCAGGCTGCCCTATTTGCTCCCCAAAACAAAGACCAGCAGTATCCAATAAAAGAAGAAAATATTGGACCATAAATTTTAAATCACCCAAAAACTGCGCTAAGAACTTCTCCAGTATCCTTTGCCTACAAAACAAGAGAGGACAAAGGCTAAAAAAACTGTCCAGCGAGAGAGATAAAATGCATTCTTGCTTTAAGACAGGCTTTATGGCACGTTACGAGTACGAGTCAGCAATTTGTAGGAATGTAAGAAAAAAGTAACACAAGCACATCTCTCCTCATGGTCTACATACTTCCAAACGGCAATCGGACGGCAAACTGCAGGGTTGGCATTAATCCGAACGAGCTCCTAAGTGAACGTACAGCAATTTGGCACTGCTAAGGAAGCTATTTGTTTTATTTGGACCGGGAACTTCTTCGTCTTCTTTGATTGCAGCGGGAGTGTGTGCTACTTTATCTGAGCTGCACTACAGAAGTCCCTTATTTTTTACGCCTCAAGCTCAAGGGAAGCATGAAGCATTAATAGCAGCTAAATGGTACCAGCTCGCACTAGTTGGACTATTTCCTGTGCCAACTCCAAACAAAATTTGGGCTAATGATGTGATGCATACCAGCTGCTTGGCGGATGTCCATATTTTTGCTGCGTTATTGAAAGTGTGTAAAGAAGACTCTTTGAACCTTTAGAAAAATCTCACCTACCGACAAGATTTGTGTCACTTTTGAATTCCAAAAAAATGCACCTTCCCTTCTATTACACAGAACGTTTCATATCACCTTCATTAACCCACTTCAAAGTGATTGCATTGCAATGAAGCGTTCTTTCGTCACCTCTCACGCTCGAGGGGAAAGAAGCGATAGGGTGGGCTGAGAAAATAAATAAACTGCCAAATCAAATCAACAATTCATCGTTGGCAATCAACATTGCACGGGCAAAGAAAATCGCTTCCCTCCTGAATTCTGCTCCCTCATACAAGCTTCTAATGAAGCATAAGCTCCGGCGCGCTAAGTCGTCAAGACATCGGCACGGCATGTTTCATTTTCCCAATTAAAACCCATCTGCAGTCTTATGGTAACCTTATCCCTCGTTCTCCAGAGCTCAGAAGACGACGCAAGAACTCAGGGGAAGATACCCGAATCATGGGTTTACCACGCGCCATGAACCGATTATGTCGCACGACTTGGAAAATCTCTTGATTTTTCTTCCCCACTTCTCTCCATCCAGCAACCAAGCTACGCACTTGAGTCAATATGATGGCATGAAAAACGAGGAACAGTGGGGTTTAAAGTGTCAGCAGCATAGCTTCATAATGTTCTTTTCGGTTTGGTAATTTATCTTTTCTCGCTCACGCTCGCGCGGCGCGTCGATGTTGTTTCCGCTTGAACGCTCCCCGTAGATCGTGGCCCGGAAGAGGCGTCTTTTAAAGGAGATGATTATTTTTTATCTGCCCAACATATTTTCGCCACCTTTCCTTGAGCAGTCTCTTTGCGCAAACACAAAAGGGGAACCAACTCTATGCTGCGTCGTGTGGGGATTTCTCCCTGCCATCACTTCAAATGAGGCCGTGCGCTTGGGTTTAGGATTAATCAGCTGTAAATGACGCAAGGGAAAAGGGCATATTTTTTTCGCCAAAATATAATTGCTTTTGTGCGCGTACATTCTGGTAGCGTTTTAATGTTTTTAGAAGCCCCCCCCCCCCCAAAAGGCGTAGAGTAATGCATTTTAAAATGAAATTAGCTCCACCTTCTGTCTGCGGAGATGAATTCTGGTTGAACTTGGTCAGAAAAATTAACATTTCAAGTCCACCCGAACAGCTCCTCCAAACACTCCAATGGGACCACTCAAGGGCAACCATTTTTTTTTTTTTTGCTGAAGTCGTTCCTGGACCTTTCAAGAGCACGCATTAATTTAATGTCATCATATAAAAACGTGCTTAAAAGTGTGACCATACTTGATACCTCGTTAAACGTCCCTTGAAAATGAGTTGCAAAATCCCTCCCCATGGGAAAACCCAAAGAGAGCAGTTTTCCAACGGAAAATCGCACTTTGGATGGAGCTGGCCGTTAGCACACATTCGTTCCCGATTGCATCGTGTTTCGTTTTTCTCCGCCTCGAAAAGGGCACGTTACAAGTAAGACACATCCTAACGCGAGTTATTTATGGTTATGGTTGCTGTGTGTGTATGTGTGTGCGAGCGCGTTTTTTTTCTTTTCCACATTTTCCTGACCTTTTTTTGCCTTCGCTACTCTATTCCTAGTTTACACTCGTAACTTTATACCATTTCGCGTGTCTTAACGTGGCAAAGTTAGCGAACAAAGCAACAACATAAAAAAAAAACTCACACCGCAACACTCCACACACATCAGTGCTTCACTAACACGAAACGGAGGTGCATGTAGTACAAGTCTATTCAACCATATTTTTTTCATCACAAGAACAATCTTTTTTTTTTACGAAAGTTGCCCTTACAAGGATTCAGGAAAAAAATGCACTCCACGCTGGAAATGAAGCGATCGTAGGAAATGGCTACGAACGCCCTAAAGCATATGATAAAAGACATGCTGGAAAAAGGGGAGCAAAACGAACGAGAGCACACCAAAATAATAAAAAAAAAAACTGCAACATAATTAATTACCTCACGAGTCGTTTTCCTAACTTTATGGATCTGATCTTACCCCGCATAATCCCTTCCCCAAAGCCACGGTACCCTACCATACTGACGTCAAATACGCGTCACAAAAGTCGATCCCACTTTACCAGTGCGGTGGCACCACGTACGCGGCAGAGTTTCCCTCATTACGTTCATGTGTGCTTCTAACTTTGCCGACCGAACGATCGTGTTGGTTGGCGTTGTTTTACGATTTTTTGCTGTTGTTGTTGGTTTTCAGTCTGGCTGTCAGTGAGTGGTTTTGCACGGCACCTAAGCTACTACGCTTCCGGTCTGTCTGTATGGGTGCGTTTAGGGAAGCTGTCGCCAGCTTCGGGAGCACGGGAGGTTCGGAGGTGCTAACTAAGGTCAGCAGTAAAGGAGTCGCTGTCTCGGGTGGGTTATTTTAGGAAATTAAATTGCGAGTTTACTTTTTCGGCGAGCAAGGTGCCATAGGGTTTATAAACTAGTGTCACAAGGAGGAGCTTGATCTAGCACATGGAAACGGGTTTTTGCAAAATAGTTATTGGTTTTCGTTAAGAGAGCATTTCAAATAAAATGGTAAATCAATTAAATGTTTAAAAAAAAGTGGTAAGTAAGATAAGAACACAAGTTTAAACGATATTAGTCAAAGCCAATGTTGTACCATTATTAAGCCTTAAAACGCCTACATGTAGGCAATTCACCTCGCAAAAGCATGCTAGTAGACATCCATTTCTTGCTTTTTTCTTACCTGCGATAGATTTTTCGTCACGGAAAGATCGTCGCTCGATCCCTGCCCACTAACACACCGGCCCAACATTATGCAGCACGTGCTGTAGCGAACCGAGCTACTGGAAACAAAGTCGTGACTTTGTGGATGGTATCTCGTAAATCAATTCGCACCCGAATTGAAGCCGAGAGAATCACTTCCGCCGACCGGACCTAGTTGAATATGCCCATTCATCAATCATTTCACCACATCGTGTGGTGGGGTTACACACTGGACGTATTAATTTACTTCCTTTAGTTCCTTTCGGCCGTATACGATGCCTTTCTTTGATTTCATAATCACTCACAATTAGAACACTGCCGTGCCTGCACTACACGGTGGGGGTGCCAATGCTCAAGAAATGGGATATTCACTTTCCACCTTTACCAAAAGGCTCACAAACACATACACACACACGTTCACCATTCACTGGTGTTGTTAATTGCCGCTTTTCCCTAAACACTAACGCGCCCTATAAGTCACCGTGTGGTCTCACACGGTATACAAAACACTTCAAAAACGCAAACAAATAAGCAAATTAGAGGACTCATTGACGTTGTAGTGAGCATGAAGACCCCCAGTCGTGTGCGTGTATGGGTGGCTCAAAATTGATGTGGTCAAAATATTGCCTTCACAAAATTGGTCCCGCATTCGCGTGTCAGGTCATAATCCATCATACAGAGCCGTGGTTTTCCCACGTGGTAGAGGAAACGTTGGTCTGCTTTTTCCCTCTTTCAACTTAACCGTCTGCTAAAACACTTCAAAATAAACATTTCATTTTGTACCTCTTTATGCAATGTTGCAATGCAATACACTTTACGGCAAAGTAAAAGCACTCGACTGGGCATGTCGAGGCAGAAAAAAGAAGCCGGTAATACTACTAAAAGAATCAATTTCCATTTTCCGGTGGTAATTTGTTACTAGTGGTGGCGCATTTCCACACATTTTTCCTCCCAGCAAGAAATTCCACCATCCTAAAATTGCCACCTTCACCTGTGCATAATAGATTTATTTGTCAACCACCACCGTGATGATGATATTAGGTTCATCGAGCAAACCTCAAAATAGACTGGCACGAGAACTAACTGTGCTGTGCATAGTTTTTAACATTGAGCAGTTGTTTAGAAGAGCATAAAAATAGTCCCAAAATTAACCCTTGCACGCTGATAGACACTGGCGCCCATCGTCCTCCTGGACTGGACCAGGGCCCGTCTCGAGACCGCTCTTAGCGCACCTTTCGAGCGGTTTCCTAGCCTTTTAACCGGGAACGCCGGGAGCAGCAATGTTATTGCAGCAGAACATCACGGCCCCACGGTGGAACGGTCTCGCGAGTAAAATGGTACGTTATTTATAGACGGTTTGTTTTGCCACGTTTTGTTTCTTTGTTTATTTTCCCTTCATAGAATCCAAGGAGGAAGGGTTTAAATGCATTTGGATCAAGACGGGGTGGGACTTCGTGCAGTGCAGTGTTGTGTAGCATCAGCAACAAGGGAACAAGCAAAGGGAAGTTTGTCTCTCGTCACAACGACTCCTGTCAAGGGAGCCAAGGGAGGGTATATGGTGCAAGGTTTCCTGAAGGGATAGGAGATGGTCCTGCGTGTTGCCCGGGCCCCGTGGTGTTGATGCATGACAAATGGATAATTGCGCTTTGACGAACTGTCAGACACGGTGCGCGTTGGGATTTACACTGATTTCCGTGTACTCGGATGTATGTTATTATCTTTCACTTGAATTGCGAATCACTCGGCATATAGAGGAAGCTTCGCCATTCAAGCTCCATTGCAGTCAACGGAGCGAATGGAGTAAAAACTCAATCAAAGTGAATTGAAACACGCACCTGAATTATGCGCGTGCTTTAAAAACTGAATCCATCCAAGTCAAAAGGCAGCAAGGGGTGATTTCGGTGTTTGTAGGTGCTTGGGACGTGTTGCATAAAAAAGTCATCCGTGTCACGTGGCACAAATTTGCTGTCGTGCATAATGAATGACCCCCTGCAAAACCGTACTGGACGGTGTTGGGTGTTAGTCGATGCATTCATTAGTGAAGCTCAACCCGCAATCGGTCGTCAGTAGACCACACAACGGGTTTCGACGGTAGAGTTGAAATACTTTTGGGGAACTGTTTGGAAACTCTGATTTGGATTACAGGATTTCCGGTCGCTATACCTTTCATTCGATTGCAAGGTGTACGGTATTGCTTCATGAAACTCAAACCACTTGGAACCGGTTCAGCGATAACCCGGAAATTGAAACCAGACAATTTTGGGAGCTAATTTTGAAGCTGAGATTATTCCTGGGAACTCCAAACTTTTGCTCCGTAAAGTTT
Source organism: Anopheles christyi (assembly GCA_000349165.1). Lineage (NCBI taxonomy): Eukaryota > Metazoa > Arthropoda > Insecta > Diptera > Culicidae > Anopheles > Anopheles christyi. The sequence goes on along the minus strand of KB674402.1, from coordinate 1,603 downwards.
CGCCAAAGCTTTAGAAATATTTGTAATAATGATGGAACGAACCTTCTGGAGGAAAACTTTTGGCATGTTTATGAACCGCCCATTTCCGTAGCATATTAAGATTGTTCATTAAAATCGAACCCTTTTTCCCGGGCGAACCTAACATCTTTACTTTGGTAGGGTACAATCATAATGGACATAATTGATTATCGAAATGGGGAATCGCATTTCAGCCTTTTACCTCATTTGTTCCATTTGTTCATCTGGGGATCCTTTTAGAGAGAGAAAAAAAATAAGCTGAACGAAAAAAGGATTCCACAAAAGGGCCAAGAGCTGCTAATGAAGCGAGCGTGTTGGTTGAAAGAATTCACAAAAATAACCTAATTAGCTACATTTCCGTCATAAATTTCCTTTATTTTCGTCAGCCTCGTAGATGCTGACTATCGTAAAGCAGTCATTCACACCATTGCGGGTGCTGGAAACAGAAAAAGTAGGATATGCTAAGTGCCAACCAGGCGAGAAAAGTCATTCACAGCAAACCCGAAACCGTACTAACCTAATTTCAATTCCATCGGGTCAATCGGGTAATTTTGTTGGGTGTCAGCATTTCTACATGAAAGCGGAAGCGGAAATGGAAAGAACGCTTACTCCCGGAGCAAAACCTTTCAACAATATCATCATGGCGTTAGGCGTTGAAAAGTTTAGTTACATATCATCATCAACGTTGGCAAGCCCCCTTGGGGAGTTTGAGGGAATGAAAAACAAAAACAAAAAAAAAACACCCGAAACCCTTCACAAATTTCCCCCACTAGTTGGGAAGGAACTCATTCCAACAACCGACGAGTGTTCGTCGATAAGCATCTTGATGGCTGGACGATTCGTGGGCGCCCTCACTTTGACTGACAAGCCCGTTGGTGGGTTGCGTGGGCTCTTGCTTCTTTATTCTCTTCAACTTTGATTTACTTGTTTTGAATTGAACTCGCTCGAACACTAAAGGTCACGGAACTCTGCACAACATCGTGGATAATACATATGCAGTGGCCCGCCGGAAACCTACCGATCGAACGTGAGAAGGTCGAACCGGAGCAACAGGGTACGCTTTTTGTTTACATTACGAGCCGATTTCTTTATTTACGATACACCCGAACGGAATGCAGTGTTGTTGGTATGGAAAAGGTTTTGTTTTTTTTTCATCTTCCGTTTCTTGGGTGGCTTTTTACGCATCTTTGGGTAAACGTGCAATCGGAAATAGTAGCAAACAATCGATGGTGTTGGTACAGGAAAAGAGGAGACAAAAAAAAGTACACTGCACCATGAACATTGATTGTGATCGGTGGAAAATCAAACCACACTCCCAAAGGCAAAAAGAAAAATAGAAAACTTCCACCAAATTGTACTCCCGTAGGTGCGTCCCTTTTACATAGAATAAGCAAACAGAATCTGAAGAAGGTTAGAAGTTTGAATAAATAAATCACTCCTTCAGAGGGCTGGCGTGTGCCACGGTCTTTTCCCTGCCCTCGTCGATTCGTCGCCTTTTTTCCATAAAGTTCTAGCCTCAAAAGATAGCATAAATGTTTAATGTTTGATGTGTAGCCGTGTAGCTTTTCGGTTTTGCTCCCCGAAG
>KB674391.1:0-20700 GCA_000349165.1 Anopheles christyi | reverse complement strand
CACTCCCTTCCCCGTTTCGAGTTCGAGTGCGTTTTACGTGAGCTTTTAATCGTAACAGTTCTACCTAAAGCTAATGAGCAGTCTCTGGTCAGGTTGGGAATTTCCCGCTCCAATGTTGGGAATTTCCCGCTCCAATGTTGGGATGGTGCAGTGGAAAGCGTCCCACACAGGCACTTGATCAGTGCGATTTAAAATAGAGCAGAATGGACCGAACGGTACACCCGTTACAAAACACTCGCCGACCTACCTACCTTCCGCTGAAAGTAAAATCAATTGAGCAATATGTTGTGTTGTGCATACTGTGCATCAGATTTTCCTATTTTGTCCAATTTCGATTCGTTAGTGATCCCGGTTGTGCTACGTAACTTGCTCGATGGGACGCTCAATGTGTGTGTGTGTGTGTTTGCAGCTTTGCATAGAAGAAAGCGAAAGAAACGCGCAAACCAGTAAAGAGAAGACAACGAGCAAGAGGTAGCAAACAAATGCAAAAAGCCCTCCTGCCTTTGGCACGTTTTTGAAGGTGCTCGGTTAGGAAATTAAAAGCAACCAGCGACCAGGGAGTCACACTGCCACCCTGCCAGCATGACTGGAAACGTTCGCAGCACCTCATATCGTGGCAGTGTACAGTGAGTGGTTGGCTCTGTGCTACTATGACAGCGGAGCCAGGGAACACAACCTTCGTTCCCTCTTACGGCTACGGTGACAATTGAACAACGAGGATGATGAATAATCCAACAGCTCTCCTTTTGAGCGGTAAGGCAGCAGCACAGGAGGAAACTCCTCTCCTCTGTGCTCGATCGTTCGGACCAGGGACTAGCTTTTGGTAAACGGGTCCGGGCAAATGAAATGGATCTGTTGAAATCCAAAAGGGTGTGTAATGGGGAAACAGGGAAACAACACACACCGACGCGGTAGTTTCTAGAAAAACGGGGTTTGCTCCATGCTCTTACAGGCCCTCCCTCGGGAGTGTGGCCTATTTTTTGCCCCAGTGCCAAGGGGAAGTAGGTAGGTTGACACGTATTGGCAATTGGTGTCCTACTCTAGATGGGTTGTGTTTAATGCACCACCCATAGGTGCCATTTTCTAAGCAAATAGACGGCGCCAATGTGTGATTATTACTGTCCTCCAACCTTCTGGCGGTGTACTTTGGTTTTGCAGCTTAAACGCTGAAGATGATCTGTTCGATTTACAGGTTTTACATGATCCCGAAAGGGACTGTCTGTGTACGTAGGGCGTAGGTTCAGTTGGATGAGAAGGGCATGCATCAAAGGTACACACCCACTGATCGGTCCGGTCACGTTTACTGACCGGTGGTCTGCTTTATTATGCAGGTTCATCGGTCTCCGTACCTCTCCGGCGGTGGCACAACGGGCGCCCCTACTGGTACGCCAATCGGAGCAGAGTTACGCCAAGATATCGAGAGGGTGATTAAAGAAAAGCTTCACAATTGTGGTGTGTATCAAAATTACTTTCACAATCACTTAAAAGTTTAAGAAGGAAAATAATAATATAATTACTGTTTATCAATGGATGCGCCTGGTTGTTAACAAGTGTCTTTCTAGCAAGTATAACAAAAGTCCCCCCAAAGAGCTTTTTCGGAAAAGAACTATGGAACGTTAGCTCCAAACATTTAAGTAAATACTACTTAGAAAACTATTGAAACCGAAGATGCTAAACCTTACGTCCCTATCTGTACTTTGCTGACATCCATCTTCACCCTCGTATTGCGGTCGTCCTGATGCGTCCTAATGTAAAGTCATCGATTAAAATGTACATTCAAACGTGGCTTGCTTTTACGCACATCCTGCTCCGGGCCTTCTCACCTCCCTGGGTGCGAATGTCCTCTAAACAACCTGCCGGTCATTAACACGAGCAATGAATGCCGACTGTTTCCAACTCAATGGTACCTTCGGACCGGCGTAAGTAGTAGCACAGGACGACTGAAACAAAAGGAAAGCCAAAAAACGACGCCCCCTCACCCGCAGAGCATACTAATTGCACGCACTCGAGAATGGTACGCACTTTACGGCGTGGAATTTGTGGGTGGAACTTCCCGACCAAAAAATCACAGCTTCCTCCCCTTCTATCCTATACATTTGCATTCGAGGCACATGCATTATGCAACGGTTGGCGTGCTCTCAACGCTTGGCTTATCAACGACTATCCAAAACGGCCGGCCGTATGTCGCTTGTCGAATGCATGGAGGCGCATGGTGCCTGTTGAATTGGGCGAATGACGATCGAGATTATTCTTTAGCACGCTGCTTTATTGAACTTCTCGAGTGCGTGTGTGTGACTGTGTTTTGTTTATTCTTGTGTTGCTCGTATCATCATGAATTAATCATACAAGGTGCGTCTATGCGCTCCTATTGGTCGTGTTGCCTCCCGAGCCCGAGTGTCACTTCCGTTACGCGCATGCCGGGGTGCGATCGAATTGCCCGAATCGGTTCGGCGGACATTAGAACACCGTGTGTTTGCGTGTGACCCCAGTCCGGTTGTAGTGAACGAATGAATGAACGAAAACACCGGAATACAAACATGGTTCTATTCCGTTTTTGTTTTATCTGCCTGTCAGCCGGAGCGTTTCTAATCCGCCTTCAACGTGGTTGTCTCTGTTGCGTGCATGTTACAAAGGGGCACGATACCAGTTTTCAACTGGCCAAAGGCCTTAGTGATTCATTTGTCGCCGTTGTACGCTTACGTTATAGTAAGTGCGAGCGAATGACGGGGGTTTAAATTTAAATTGATAATATCGTGCACGATTTAATGCAACGCTCGGCCGAAGACGAAATCAAACTCTGGTCCTAGACTCTGGTTGGAGGAAGGGGAGACGTGGGCGGTGGGTCACCCTTCTCGTTACAGTGCCTGGACGGTGGAAGCTTTTCCCAGCAAAGGGGGTACAGCAGACGCGCACTCCGGGGTGGCATAATTGTGTGTATGACAGTGAATGACGATGGGGTAGTCGATGGGTTTGTTTGCGGCTCGTAAAACATCGGATGCACGATCTGTTAGTCAAATCTGCAATCATATTTATCCATTTAGCGGGAGAGCCAATCGATTATGCATGGGTGTTGGTTTTTTGTTTCATTCTGTTGCGAGATCGGTTCGTGTTTGCGCGTTTTGAGGGTGGAAGGGTATTTTACATTCCTCCTGTTGAGCGAGCAGGCCCTTTGCGCTTTACAATTCTCTGCCTACAGCGAGGTGCATGATGCTTATGGCAGTTGGTATTGAGATTAAATTTTGTGCATGCCACTTCTGACGAAGGATGTTTTCAAACGGTATCGTTTCTTGAATTGATTTATAAATATGTATAATGAGAAGTAAAATAAATAAAAAATGGTTAAAAAAACAACAATTGTAGCAGACTTACCACCTTCATTACATGTTTAGAGGTTTATGTTTAGGATTAAATGTAGATGGAATGATGTGGACAACTAATGCAATTAAATTGATTTGCTTGATTGACTTATTAAACCTTTGAAATTATACGACAAATTCGGAAAGTTTTGAACTTGTTCCATTCGTATTTGAAATGGACAACTATCAGCACTTGAAAAACCAACCTACCGAGTGACGGATCTGACGGACAATCACCCACCCTCTCCTTCTTCTAGTTGCAAGCACATGCAAAAACATGGCCTACGTTGGTGAGGGTGGATTAAAGAGTGGACTTGTTTGCAACACATATTGACGGCTGTTGCATATGCATGTTCGTGAGGTTAGAAAGGGGGGATGGGGGGCGGAGTGTGAGTAGTCGTTGGGGCTACGATTCGAGAATCTCGTTTTCCGGGCAGTCCGCTCTTGATCGCATCGTGAGCGAAAGCGTTACACACTCTCTCGCTCTAATTGCAGCTACTTCTTCTCTCCGCACACGTTGCAGCAACGAGCAACGGAAAGGAAAGAGATCCTCCCTGTCGCTGGAGAGAAAGAGAGCATGAACTGAGCGTTCCTTTGACAACGTGTTTTTTTTTTGTTTGCATAGCAGCCCTGCTGCAACGAGGGTTTTTTGTTTTCTTACTAAGAAGGTGCTCATTAAATGTGGAAACAATGGAGCGACTGGCTAGGAAGGCTCCGCGTGTCATCGCGCCATGATCGCCATAACCTGATGAGCTGATGGAAGCGAGAGAGAAAGAGAGAATAACTTCTACCTTGGGAGAAGGGAAGAGGCCATACTGTTTGGCCTGCCGGTGCTGTTTACGACAATGCGTGAATCGGGGGGAGGCCCGGCTTCATCGGTCGGCACCGGTCGTAACAGTGTTCAGTCGCGGTCCGTTCCTTGGCACGACCGGACGTTTACGTAGGATTTTACGTACAAGCGTCATCGTTCTTATCGCGGTCGTTTGTCATTGTGATCGTCGAATGGTCCCGAATACAAAAATTAATTCTCGTGCAACAAATAGTATAGTGTGGACTGGAAGGTGCAATTATTTCACTAGCAGGTGTCCATCGTGTTCGTTCACCATTTATCCCAGTTCACCACTGACAAGCATTAATCGCTGCCATATGTGAAATTCAACCTGCTGTTGTGTGACCCGTTTTGATAGTGCCTTGTGCAGAGTTTGAAGCGAGTGTTCCAAAAAAACAAAAAGAATCCTATGTGCCAATACGAAGCAGAATTAGGTTCGGTGGTGTTGAGCAAGTGAAAATGGTTCCTACATTTATATGTACTCTTTCGCAATGGTGTGATTGTCTGTAGTGGAGAGGATAGATCGTTAGCATGCTGTAGTAAAGTGTAAGGCGAACTGATCATGTACACCCTGAGTGCCGAAACTCACCTTAGTTAACGCTCTGTTACGGTTCAAAGAAAAAAGAAAAACCACCTCCACGATAGAAGGGACGAGTTTTGTGATAGATCAATTTTTAACTGTTTTTTGTGCTACAATTCAAAAGCGAATAATAAAAAAATCGTAAGTTTCGTGTAAAAAAGTTTTGATCGCACTACTGCACAGTGAGCAAAAGATGTACAACGATAGCAAACGCTTCCAGAGCCACACAAGGCAGGGTTCGTTTGGTGATGGCGCTAATCCCGTCGGTGGCGTACTGCCAGAGATGGAAAAATGTTTTCCCTACTCCATCCTTACCAAGAAGCACCAGCTGGCTATGGGAATAGCAGGTGGTGGCATCACAACTACTCCGAATAATGGCATTCTACAGCCATCAGTTCCATCCCCACTCGTAGCAAACTATCACGATTCCACACTGGGAACCAGCAAACCAGAAGGTGTTCATATTTCGTCCAGCTCACCCGCGGGTTGTTCACCCGATGTGAACAATTTCTACGGTAATGCGATGGTAACGGATGTGGGTATCTGCTTTAGCATGAGTAATGTCAACCTGAATGGCCATCCACCAACCATACCGCTAGCAGCGAGTACGACATCACTCGTACCACCGCCACACGTGTCCGGTTGTCCACCGACGCCCCATTTGCGCCATAGCTCACCGACCCGTACCGATCAAAAGCGACGCAAATCGTACGAAGATCCGGGACCGGAAACGGCTCTCCTCAATGCTAGACGCCGGGCGGCCGCATTTCTACCCGTTACTGCCAACGGTAGTCGGCATGCTGCGGGTAACATTCCACCCAGCGCTCCAGCAACCCTTTCCACGCATCACCAGCGCCGACCTTATCGCTTTCCTGCAGCGACCGTTTATCCACTGGCGCATCATCCCACCGTAACAGCACCAGCGGCTGTTGTTCCACCGTTTCAGCAGCTTCCAAATGTTCACCCAGTTCATCAGCCACTGCCACGACAGCGATCGCTTGGGTTGGTGGGTAAGAGTGCGTACGGTATCGTACGCTCGTCCAGCTCCGAAAGGGTAAGGGGTGGTACGGGATCCCCTTCCGGCATTCATCCAACCGCCGGTTCCTTTACGATAGGTACGCTGGGTATTGGAACGCTGCGATCTTCACCGCCCTACCCTAAGCAACCACCCGGTGCTAGTAAATCGTCCACGGTCAACTACTACCAGCCACCTGCCAGCCATTGCCTTACTGCCACGGTTAACGAAACACATGCGACACCACCACCAGCACCACCGCAAGGTGGATATCATCACCGTGGCAATGTGCTGCAGTACCTACCGCTAGCGAACGGTGTGCCACTTGCCGGTGCATCTCCAGCAGCAGCCGCAGCAGCAGTAGCAGCAGCGGCCGCCAGTTACGAATATTATCGGTACGCGATCGAGGCAGCAGAAAGTGTCGGCAAGCTGCAGGGAGCTTCCCAATCGGTGACACTTCCCAGCAACTCGAAGTCCACTTCCGTCGAGAGTGGTGTGAAGGGAGCTGACACTACCGCAGGGGGATCACCATCGATGGTGGATTATAATGGCTTGCGACAACTGTTTCTAAAATGTTGCTACAACGAGATGAAGCTGCCGGCAACATCAGCCACTCATGCCATCTCACCGGTAGTTGGTTGTGTGTCTTCACCGACATCGACCGCCACCAGTCTGTCCGCAGACTCACCCGTCCATTCGTACGAGTTTGAACCGGATCCAAACGCTGGTGCTAGGGTTGGTGCGGCAGTCACATGCCCTCCGGAGCAAAATCAATATCAGCCACTGACGAGCCGTTCCTGTCCGAGCTCACCAAATGGACTACACTGCCATGCATCACCCACACTGCCAGCAATGGTACCGTCCGCCTGCTCCACACCGATCGCAGGCCGCAGCTTGTCCACGCAGCACGATCGCTACGATGGCAGCGAAGATGAGGTTCGGCCAATGGAAGTGTGTAGCGAAGATGGGACCGATCTGCAGTATGGTCCGATCGAACAGAGGGCAACCGATGATGAACCGAAGGATTTTAGCATGAAGGCAAAACCCGTAGTGTGGCCAACGTTACACCAGCTGGACGAATGTGCCGATGTACAGCGGCGACAGCAGCAGATCGAGGAACGTAGAAGAAAGGAGATAAAGACAGCGCCGAAAAAGAAATGGATCCGGCACTACATGAAGGGTAAATTTTTGGGACTGTGGAAGTCAGGTTCCCACTGCAAACCTTGATCGATTTTTGTGATTTGTGATCGCACGCGAAAAGGCTCGTGATTATTAGCAATTTCTTCAAAAGGTGAAATAATGCACCAGGCGTCTCCATTAAATCTTAACAACGTATGAGTTTACGTTTTAGGAGCCTCATGTTGTCATTTTTACTGTTAATCATCAAAAGTTGGTGCCTTAGAGGCAAAAATTAGGACCTAAATCTAAATGGGGTTCTAGTAACTACATTTATTTTTTCTTAAACACTGCATGCTTAGAACTCGTTCCATTAAATAATCATATACAGGCGATGTTCATACATGTAATCACACATGCCCGTGTCTGTGGGGAGGGCTTTCATCTTTAGTAGCGTGTTCTAGTACAATCTTACACGTTGCATAACGCGGCTTGAGCTTGGCAGGGTACACTTGACCAAGCCGTTGACGTATGACGGTTCTAAAAATTCCATCACTCTCCAGTTCAGCCGTCGTCGTCCACATCTCGTGTAAAGTCACCACTGCATGGGTGTGTGTGTGTGTGTTTACGTACTGTCGCGTTAAGAGGCACTCAATGCGCCATCTCTCCGTGTTTTGCGTTCCCGCGCGTTGCATGTAACGTTGCAATGCATCGTGGTCACGGTATCACACCACCGAGCACGATGGTGTTTGACGCGGCAGCCAAACCGCAAAACATGTGCTAGGGCACGCTGTAATAATTCCATCTAACATCATCTCGGTACCTTAGGTAGGTAGGAAGGGGATTTCGGAAAAACGGGTAGGGTAGTGCTGATAGTGCAAAATACGATCGTCGCAATAGTTTCACGCGATTGCCAACCATTAAGCAAAAGGGGAATAGATCCGGGAATGGCGGGTCGACCGTCGAGTTAGATAATAATGGTGTCTGAAGTGCCGCAGTTCCCTACAGGCAAATGCTGTGTTCTCGCTCCCTTTGGTTGGTGGGAGAGTGAGGGCGGGAGGGGGGAGGGCCCTTCACCGATAGACAGGTTTCTATGTTGTTTGTGTGTGCCTCCGCACCTTTCACTTGCCTGCTGCTGCGTGCGAATGTGTTTGTGTGTGTTCACCACAACCTTATCGGTGCTAATCAAATGCATCATCTGCTTACCGCACTCGATGGAAAATTCGCGAATAATGGGACGCGGAACAATCGCTCGCTCATCCTCCCGTTTCCCTTTCGGCGTGCTGTTGATTTATTCCGACTAGCACAAACAGGTAACGGATGCTTGCGAGCTTGAGGCCTAGAGCACACATCCCACCCTGTGTTCGCGCAGAAGGAAGGCTTATCTTACGGCCATACGGTGTAGAGTTGTGCAATCAAGGGGGCCGCACGTGTACCTGCTCCCGATTACACATCGCTGAAAAGCTCAACCGTTAACGCTTTCTTTCCGATTGGTTTATTATCTATTGTGCTGGCGAAACGAAAAAAATGTCTACTATTAGTGGATTTCTTCTTTTTCTTCATCGGCAACAGGGTTTGAGTGTCTACCACCCCTGTGTTTAGGACAGGGGTACTCGATCAGTGCGCAACAAGTGTAATTGATTTTAAATACACCTCCGCAAGGGTTGAACTCCTGCGGTGAGCTTGAGCTAATACGCAACAATGCGGGCTATGCAAATGACAACACTACCGCCCACCCCATTCGGTGTTGGAAGGATCGAACTTCTCGCCCACTTTAAATGCCCCATTGCATTGGGTCTAAAATAACAGGACATAGTTTCATACGTTATTTGCTACCGCTGAGATTACGTTCGCTGAACATACGCAGAAGGGTTTGGGATGGTTCAGTGAAGGTTGCCTGTAGGTTGCCTGGCATACACACACACACTTATACACAAATAAATCGCACTGCGTTATGCAATCATATGCAATAGCTCTAGCAAAGCAGCAGGCACAACTCCGATGACGGCAATGGACCGATACGGATCGACGGACGGAGGACTGCGACTCAGGTTCAAGTCGGCTCGGCTGCAAGCTACGACGAACTTGAACCCCTGGACTATAATATAACACAAGCGAGGAAGATCAGAAGAAGGGGTTTAATAGGGAACAAGGGGTTCGTTCCACCTCTCGCGCGGCGGGACAGAGTCATAATAATATTGAAATAATGATAGTACCACCCATCTTGCTTCCGTGCCCGCTGCTACCCATTACGGAGGGGAAGGTACGTGTTGCATTACTATTGCATCGGCGTATTTTGATGCCTGTGGCTGCTACCTCCTGTGGTTGTGGGGCATGTTCGCGCTCGCCAGAAACAAACAGCCGGTTCTCGTCGTGCGCTAGCACATGCCGCCGTCCCTTCTCTCGAGTGGCTTACGGCTGGGATGACGGTATACTGATAGTGAATGTCAATGCCAGGTTGCGCTGGCAATAGTGGGAAGGAAAAATAATGAGATGTAGCTTTGTTTCTGCTACCAACAATATCCTACCGTTAGGAATTTCTGTATTAGTAGTTTGAATTCAAACTATATCAACATCTGGCTCAGTATTTCTATAACCTAAACTACATACATTTTTCATAATATGTCTGATAATAGGTAATGCTTGGAGTCTTTGCAATGGAGGCGCCTGGTTATCATGATCGCAATAAAGCAGTTTGGGGCGATTTTTCCTCCATTTTAAAAATATACCATTCTCACCAAAGCGATACAAAAACTTTAGACACAATAGCAAGATTTTCACTTACCAATTATCGGTTACCGCTACCAAACAGCCAAACGCCTCTAGCATTACATCACAACGTTCTCCACCAGCGCCTCCAGCAGTGTAACAGGTAGTGTTAGCTTACCCCTCTGGTCCGTTTACGTTTACTGCACGATAATCTAATTAAGCCTCTATCCGCGAACCGTGAAGCACGTGGTGGGTGATATTTCTCACCACAACCTCGCAGCTGATCGCACCTTCTGCCGGGGCCTGTCATCGGCTGCATGTTGCTGCTAGCGATAGTGGCAAGGAAAATAAAACAGTCTAATAATAATAATAATATACACAACACGGTATCTAAAATCTGCACACACATGGACGGGAAATGGTCGACTGTAGTAACAAAAAATAAAAAAAGAAGAAGCTAGTAACAGGCACGTTTCGCTAGTGAAATGAAGCGATCTGCTTTGACCGATAGCTTAGTTTGCTTTATGCTACATAGCAGGTTGTAGAAAACCGTTAAGTAATATCGCTTCAACCTCCCAGTACTAGTAGTGTTTTAGTGAGCCTTTTGCGATGTGATGTGGAGGCTTTTGAACACTGTGACTAAAAAAACATTCCACTCGAACAGTAAATCGGAAATGGGAATGGGCCACTCCACTATCAGCCCCAGCATGCATGCACGTGCCACAGGCACTTGTGAGTGAGGACCACTTGGGTTTGAAAACAATTAACAACCAGGGCCACTGCACCACTATCACTCTCACACACGGTTTGCGAATGTTCGAGGTAAAGACACTTTAAATGGTAAAAAGGTAAACCCGATCCCCAACCCTCGGACTTTGTCAACGTGCTAGGTTGGGTGTTGCGCACCATCGCTAATACAGCGGAGGCCATTGGGCTATAATCACATTATATGTTTGCCGCGTAAGCTTTTCCTTACGGCGGCGCAACAAGGAAACCGAAACACAAAGGCAACACTGTGTTCACGATCGTACCAAAGTGTAGGTGAAAGCACAGACAGTATGACCGCGATTTATGACCATGCGATCGATTCCATTCGAACGTTCTATGCGGTGTGGTTAAATAAGCGGGCTATTTGGGTTTCCTCAGGGAATATGAGCCTCCCTCTCCCGCCCCCTCGGGGTCTCGGATTAGAAGAGCCGTGAAAGTCATGGTGAATGATGTAAGGTTTAGCCAAATGTTGATATTCGGTACGGTTTAGAGCTTTTGTTTAAAACAAATAGCAAATTAACTAATTTTCGTTTGCTAAATGTGCACGATGGGTCCGTTCCGGTACAATTCTATTCATGTTCCTTTTTTTTCGTTACTGTCAAATAGTGCTTATAAGTTATTAAAGTAAATGAATTACCAAAAAATACTTGAAATAAGAACAAAAAAAACCTCTCCCCCCGTATCAGCGAAATTCGAGGACAAGAATTTGCCAACAACCGCAGACTGTAGGCCGCGTGTTTGCGGCACTCCAATCGGCCAACCTGCTTGCGTATGCGTAAATATGGAACCCACATATTGCCGATCCAATTTGGATGGCGCGTCGAATATCATTCCATATCTCTCTTTTTGTTTCTTCTTACCACCTCACCCCTCCGTCTACTGTCCCTCGGTTGGATAATTCGATAACGGTATCCGCGGGCGGGCACACTGTATCCAAGCTGCTGATGAACCTTTCCTTCCCCAAATCGCCCAAACATGTGACTGGCACGAAGCGTTCAAGGTGTAGGATTCAAGTGGTTGGATCAGCACAATAAGAAGCCCGAGTGGGGCTAAGGAAGGGGACATAGGAATGAGGATGAAAAAAGGAACAAAAAAAAAGGAAAACAACAAGTGAACGGTGAAATAAAAACATATATGGATCCAGCACAGCACACAGATGGAGCGCGCGGCATGCGTTTTGTGGAGAAAGAGAGATGGAAGGGACGCTCCCGCATGCTAGCTCACTGTAGGAACTGCAACAGGAGCCTCTGACCCGAACGGAAAGGAGCATGACATTTGTGATTGCATAATCGTCAATGTATGTGTGTGTGTGTTTGTGTCGCTCGATTGTTGGGCCATGTGCAGGCGACGAACATGATGCACGTCATTCGCTCACTCGCTACTCGTTGGTTTTGTTCCGAAGCGCTTTTCCCACTACCCAAATGTGTCCCGAGAGGCAGCAGGAAGAAGGGGAAGATGAAAAAAAAACCTTGTGGTTCCACCAATGGAGTCATCCATTGGAACGTATTCCAGAGACCCTAGGAGACGAAGAACCCCCTACTTGTCCCCTCTTTCCTGTTGCGCGATGATTGAATGTGCGCAAATCGCGTCGTAGTCGTCGTCGACTATTCAAGGCAATCCCGTTGTTCCAGTTCCCGTGTTCTCTCTCTTTCTCACTACCATTTGAACATTATTGCCTCCACCATTATACGGCCATGGCCATCCATCCTATCCCACCAACATGTGAAAAGCTGTAGATATTTCCCATCCCTCTTTTCCTGCTTGCTTGTCTCTCACCCTCTGGCCGAGGGTCGATCTGACTCAGTTTATGTGTTTGACAGCACATTTTATACCCCTTGTCGTCAGGATTGCAACTGGAGGTGAGGAATGTTAAAGTTTGAGGCAGTCTCAGCAGTGCCCGAGACAGGCGACTCACGTGGCTCGAGTACGAAATGTAGTCCATGCGCGACCGCTCGATTTTTCCACACGAAGGGTGGACCCTTGGTAGGGCCCCCCACTACCTGCTCCATGCTGCCCCACTCATTGTGTCGTTTAGTGATGTTTTCTCCCCCTGTCATTGTTGTATTTGTTTGGGAAGCGTTTTGAGGGTTGGTGGGAGAGAGTGTTGTGAATTATTGTTTTATAAGCAATGAAATTTGCTGGAGAAACAATTACCATCCACCTAAACCGGATTGACCAGATTGGCTTCCATCCGAGTTTCGATCAATTATCCGACACGCAACGGGGTATAAAATGTGCATACAATCTTTCATCCTGTTGCAACACTGACCCTGGACAACGATCGTGTTAGATAATCAATTATCCGATTACGATGCGGTTAGAGAGGGTGACATACGACCCCTGGTTCCACCTCCTTTTAGTAAGCCCCTTTTGAATATTTACGCACTGGTGGTGCTGGCGGGTGCCGCTGTCCATGCGTTGATGCCACTGGAAAGGTGACTCTTTTAGTTGTTCCATTTGTTTCTTTTTCTTCCCCGAACGTCCTTGTTTGGTTCGTGGTGGTGGTGGTGCTGCGGGAACAGGATTCATTTCGGGGACATCGCATTACTAATGAAGAAGCTAAATGCTACATTAGAGAGACATTGTAACGATGGAAATTGTACAAAAAGAAGAAAAAGAAGAAGAAGAAATCGATTCTTTATTTTTTTGCTTCGCGATCGCGTTCTGTTTCGTTACAGCCGCAATGATTGACAGGTTTCCAGTCGCTACGAGATGAGCGGGATGAGATAATCGGAATTGTAGATCATCTAACCTATTGCACACACACACACACACATACATACATACATACATACATTTGCTGGTTGTATGGTGTAAGCAAAGTCGATGCACATAAGAAATGGGGTGAAGGTTTTTGCCTGGCGTGCCCCAATTCCCAGATACATCTAAAGCCTGATCGTTTCCGTTTCGAATGATGAAAGGGTCTGAACATTACATCGCTGATGCAAAAACATGCACCAAAGCGACCAAAAGATTTTTAATTAAAATTTGTTATAAATCAAAGAAAATGTTGTAAAGGAAAGTTTTAATAGGAAAAAGGTCGAGATGTCGCATTTTACAAAAAGTAAAATTGCATTTCCCTTAATGAGGAAGACAACTCACAAGCTCTCTTTAACTCCCCGTTTATGTCACGTAATCAGGTCTCTTACGTACGGTAAATCCTACCGCCCCCCCCCCCTCCCTCCCCACGCAACCATCTCCCATTTCCCCCTTCGCCGGTTATTGTTTCTCTTTACTCTCCGACGCAAACGATAGGACACGTGCCTACGGTTCCACCCGGCACACACGTTATCCGTTACATAAAGCACCCGACCGCTCGCAGCATTCCAGGAGCAGGCTCTACTTCCTTCCACACCCTTACTCCAATGTAGCAGTTTGGTCAGCAGGTGAAAACGCATACTCACTATTTTTACAGCAAAAAAGCATTCCCATCCTTGCGCGGAAGGTGTGGGAAGTCCTGCAAGTGTTGCGATACGCCGATGAAGTATCCTTCCCACCCTCTTTCCGGAACGTTACAGCGGTGGTCTATTGTGGTCGCGGTTTAAGGGGTGGTAAGAAGGAGCTGTTACGTCCGCTTGCGTGTGCAATGTCGCAACAGAAGTTTGTCCTTTTTTTGTTGTTGTTTCGCTTGTTTGACACCAGTTGAATGTGCCGCTATTAAAACGTTTCACAATTACGAAAGCCCCGTGACCTTATCTGGGAGGGGCGGGGGGGACGTATACCGCATCCGTTGGACTTTTGTTAATTGGGCAAGGAAGAAGTGTAAGTTTTATTGTACAAAAGTTGCTAAATGTCAAAGTAGCTTCCTTATGACTTGCCAAGCAGTTGAAGCTCGACAAATCGGTAGGAATGTGTTTGTAAATCTACTTAAACGCAATACATGTGATCAACTGAGTTGCCGTTTTTTTTACAATTGTCACCTTAATCCATAGAGAAAGTAAACAAACCTTCAATTATCACATCGCCCGTCGCTAGATCAGCTACCAAAGCGAGTCATTAACTGCAATCAAGCAGTCGCAACAAAGCGTGTGCCACATGGGCTACCGGCCCGGATGTACAACGTAGGCGAAAATCAAAACCAAAGGCAGATGTATGGTGGCCTTTGGGGAGGAGAAGGGGGGGGGGTGGTAGGATGAGACGTACCCGATTGTGTGCTGTGTCGATGAAAAGCAATCGAAATGTTCTGATCTACGTGGTTATTAAATGCGCCTACTACGAACAGCGCTGGAGCGGACTGGTTGCGACGAAATCAGTGTGTATGTGTGTACAGCGAAGCGCCTGCTTTGCGTGGTGCTTAGGAACGTCCCTAGCAACTGCGACCCCCTCCCCAGTTACTTTCTCTAAGGATTCATTTGAACGACATGCGACAGCTTTTTCCCTTAATAATACCACCTTCACTACTACTACCAGCACCCGAGCTCGTGTATGCAAAATTGTACTGAAACTCGAATGCAACGATGGTGGAGAGGACAAGAGGGGGGTCGTCATAATGAAGTGGAAAAAAGATTGTAAGGGAGGCGCATCGAAACACAGGCTGCCGCGTGCTCAACGAAAACGTGTACTACCTCGATGCGGCCGTGCTCTGTTGCCTTACCGCACTGTTTTTGCGGCAGTGGAGTTTTTTTTACCGAAGTAGTGGAGAGTGGTGGTGAACGTGGGTCCACATATTTACCTCCCCAGGGGGTTTGTCTGGTGCGCCATTTACTGTCGCTGCTAATAGTGCCGTTTGCAAGGAAATGGGATGTGCGATGACGTCCGTACGGCAGATGGTGGGTCTGTGGATGATGGTCGATTTTATAGGGTGGAAAAGATGCAACCCGATGCAAAAAAGCTGTCATAGACAAAACAACATACTTGTTAACGAACGAATGATCGCAAATGATCGATTTAGTGCACGATTGATGATGGTGGCTGAGTTGTTAAAAATATTTTAAAACTATACTTTATTTTTTCTTGGTTTCCCTTCCTCAAGAATTATTTTATTAGGTATAATGATCTTTCAAAAAAACTCTATCTTACCTTCGACCTTTTCTTTTCCCTTCCAGATGAGCCACTCTCTAATGGCCATTCCACCGCACCGCCACTAGTCGTGATCGCGACCAATGGCACGCAACATCATGCGGCAAAGCAGCTTACCGTGAACCATGTAGCGGTACCGCTCGCACCACATATTACCACCACCACCACCTCCTCCTCCCCGATGACGATCGACCTCTCGACCAAGGGGTCAGCAAACCATCAGCAAAGCACGCACTATCAGTACCACGCTGCCACGCCCGTGCATCCGTCACCCCTCGGGCTGTCGACGACACCGCCCGCCTCGACCACCGTATCCTCGCTATCCTTGTCCTCCTCCTCCTCTTCATCTTCCTCTTCCTCTTCCTCCTCCTCTTCCTCGTCGTCATCCTTATCGTCATCTTCGTCGTCGACGCTAACGGTGTCACCGATCGACGACTCACAGTCGTCGCTAAACCTCAGCAACGGTTCCAGCATCAATGGATACATTACCAACAGCAGTAGCACAACCGCCCCCATCGGTGGCTCCTCTCCCCTACCGCCCGGTTTAACCGGCATGCTGCCAATCAGCATTAGCAACGTGGTGCACCAGGCAACGTCCGTTGCTGGCGTGACCCATTCCGGCAGTAGCACACCGAACGGGACGAGCACGATCGTAACGGCGGCCGGCGCACATCCAACGGCCGTCCATCATTTGCCGATAGAATTGCAACAGCAGGTGGCGGCCGGCCTGTCCGTGGCTGCGATCAGCTCACAGGGTGCGGCCGCACTGTTTGCCAACATCCCAACAGGGACGCGGCGGCGGACGACCAGCTCCAACAGCAATGGGTAAGCTTCCTTTGCGAAATTATGAAATGCCCAGCGACAATATTTACCAAATGTTTTATTTTTTTTTTTCGTTCACCAGTGTCGGTACGCGGGAGGTACACAACAAGCTGGAGAAGAATCGGCGTGCCCATCTAAAGGAATGCTTCGAGCAGCTGAAGAAACAGCTTAGTCTACAGCCGGACGAGAAGAAGATCTCCAATCTGTCCATTCTGCACGCCGCCATACGGCACATCCAGGTAATTCGGCTAACTGCAGCAATTATTGTGTATAAAAGCTGTGTTCGATGTTGGTGGATTCTAAATTTTGCTTTTCCTTCTTTTCACCACCCCCAGCTTTTAAAGCGCAAGGAGCGTGAGCACGAGCACGAGATGGAGCGGTTAGCGAAGGAAAAGATAGCGAATCAAAATCGAATCCTCGTGCTGAAGCGCGAACTAACGCAGATGGGCGATATCGATGTATCACGGCTGGCACCGGATACCGATATTACGCCGAATCCTACCAACACCAACAGCACCAGCAATGGGAATCTTCATCTCGTCCCCAACGGCATGCAAATGGAGCGAGGTATGGAAACGTGGAGCGTTGAAGGAAGGGTCGGTTTTACAGCACTTTACAGGACAGGAGCAAACCAACAATGGAGACAGTCAAACCAAGTGCAGCGATCCCTTAAACTCGATCGTGCAAGTTGGTGTGTGGGCGTTTGAGAGAGAGACACAACATTTGACTTGATAAGAGTGTGCAAAGTCCCAGCGCGATGTATACGCCAACGAAATGAAGGGCCTTCTTTGTCCAGCTTCGATGAGCTGGTTGCTTAAAATATTCCCTCACCATTCTTTCCCACTCACCCTCCTTCGTGTGTGGCTGCATATTGTTGCACTGCGCAAGTAGCACGCTTGCAATGCCTTTTATGCAGATGGTTGCGCACAGCAGGCCGGCACAGACACAGGCACCCTTTCCCGGATGAGGGGAGGGTTTGCCTTAAAGGCCTATGGAAGGTTGCGAGAAGTAATGAGAATTACAAATTCGCCTTCGAAACGTCCTATGCCATACGAAAGGAAATACCACCGATACGAAGGCTAACTGTGCGTGTTTTTATGTGCAATGGTTGGGTTTTTATGCATATGTGAACCATACCATACAGTCTGTGATGTACCTGATTGGGTATTTTAATTTTTTTGCGCAAAAAATCTAAAGAAAAATACCCAGTAAAATGAAGATATGAAAACATTTTCCACTTAATGTTGAATATGTTTTCCTCCCTCAAAAATACTTTATTAGTTAACAACCAACACATGTAGCGTAGATGATAAAAAAAAGACCTTTCGACCTTACGGGGGAATTTTCTCGGAGCTCTTTGCCTAAAACAAATCTTGTGAGGTTTAGTAGTCGCAATTTGTTGGCTCGTCCAGAACAATGTAAACAATAAATACAACATGTTTAAAGTGTTTAGTACAACCTAATAATTCCAATAATAATTCCAATAGTATTGCTAATGTTTGCCTTTTCTTTGTTCTTTTTTCTATCTGTAGATCAACAGTCGGACAACATGGTTTGTTCCACTATACCAGGTCGTAACGGAATTCGGTACAGTTCCAGTAGCTCTCTGTCCAGCATAGCTACGAACGCTTCCATCACTAACCTGCCGGTAAGTAGCGTTTGCATACTTGCACCCCATTACCAACACCTTTTAAATAACCACCCCGCCGAACCTTTCATTACAGCTTCAAACGACCATCTCGCCGGTACTATCCGTGTCGTCGCCAACGCGCGCCAGCCCAGCACTAAACCGTAGCTCGACATCGCCCGCCTCGTCGCTGTCGTCCTCGTCGCCGTCCTCATCGGTATCGTCCCTGATGGCTCCCCTCTCACTCACCACCAAGGGTAACAATGGGGCGGAACCAACGCACAACGGTTTGTTGAGCAACGGGCCAGCTTCGCTCAAAATTACAGCGGCCCCACTGAACGGACTCAATCTGAGCAGCGCCTCACTGGCGATGGTGAACGGGGCCACCCTTAATGGTACAAACGTTACCCTAAACGGAACGACCACAACGACCGCACCCTTGCCAGTCATTGTTGGTGGTAAGTAGCAATGGTTGCGCTTAAAAAAAATCTTTTTAAAACCTTCATACCAAAACTGATTGGTTCTTTTCCCCCGTTTTCCTTTAGCAAACGGTACGACCAATATCGTGGGCATTACCCATTCGCAGCTGCTGGCAGCATCCAGCGTCGGTGGCTCCTCACCGGCCATCCAGACTATCCCACTGAACCTAAACGTTACATCCAGCGCTGTGAGCAATGGTTTGAGCGGCCACGGTCCCACCTCGATCGCCATCACAACCGCCAGTGCGGCCGGAGGTGGTATCGGTGGCGGGGCGCTACAGCTGACCAGCAATGGCAGCATCAGTAGCAGTAGTAGTAATACGATTAGTAGTAACGGTGCCACCAGCACGGCTACGGTCATCGGCACGGTAGCGGCCCGATCACTGTACAATGCGGGCACGATCGCGCCAACACTGCCGACATCGGCGACGACGACGATGGTGCATGTGCCAACCGTAGCCGGCAAAGAACTGATCAACGGTACGATCATCGGCAAGAACGGTACCGTACGGACTGATAATAGTAAGCTTGAGATTATCGCAACACAATCGCAACCCACCAACCACAGCACGGCCGCAGTTGTTGGCGCTACGGCGGCGGCCCTCGACCCACCGGGAACGAAGGTTATCACGATCATGAATGGTAACACGTTCGCACTGGCCCCGCTGGATAAGGACTCGAAGATGGTAAGTAGTGTAGAGTGCAGCGTGTGCAGCAACCGATATTTAACCCCGTCTTTGTTCTGCTGTTCCACACACAGGGCGTTGTTTACAGTCCCATCCTGGTGCCGACCTCGCAAGGACTTCGCATGATACAGCAGGGTTCGAATGGATTGGCAACTATCGAGCTAGCACAACCGAATGGTGGCAATCGTTTGCAGCTGCATTTAACTCACTAAGGTCTATGGGCGTCTTTCTCCATGAGCAAGTGTTCTACTGTAGACATTTGCTGATGGAAGATGGAAAACGATTTAAGATCACAGTAATACTGTGCTCGACTCGATACAACAACAAAATACACACGCACACAGACGCACTACTTGCGGCTCTTCCGGATGAGCCATCCACGAGGGGGACCAAAGCTGGGATGCACAAGGATGGCTATCCAGGGGAACGATCCAGGGGTGTGGTCGCGTGTCAAAAGTGGAACATAAAACGTGTCAAGGAGCTCTCGAGCCAGCGTTTTTATGCACCACGATAGCATTACAATGCACCAGTGAACGGTGAGTTTGAGCAATGCTTAATGGTGGTACAACATTTGACGTAAAATAATTTTATATCTTCTCTATTTAACAGTTTGCAACCAGAAAGATGTGAAATGTATAAAACAATACCAGGCGACTTAACTGACGGCTAATCTTGGATTGCGGCTTGAAATGCTACACAAACCTGGCTATGAACGTGATTACCGCACCACAACCGCAACGGAAGCACAGGCGACGAACCCGACGAGAAGCGCGAGAGGAAGAAGGTGTTCTGCAACTGCAACGAATGACACACAAACGGAGGAAATCACAATACTTTTCACAAACACAATAACAGCTAGTTCCTTGTAAAATGCTGAAGCTAAAGGGAAACACTGATCCCTGCGAGATAAAAAGCATAAACAAAATCAATCAGATAAGCACAGTGTAAAGCGAAGGATGCTGCAACCACTAAATCGCAGACCTGAAGACAATATAGCGTTTCTAGCAGTAGTGTTAGCTCTTTTTCCTCTTCGTATACTTTTTTGTATCATCTTAGTAGACGCAGAAAGGCACCAGCAAAACTAAAAAACAATGTTTAAACCCGTTCATTAATACAGGAAAGGAACAGGTCCTGGTCATGACCAATTAGTCACACAATACATATTGTTTTCTTCTTCTGCTCTAAATTAGCCCTTAGGAAAGGGACAGTACGTATAGGTAAACATATATGTGCGAGGTGTGTGTAAGGCTGTGAAAGCATAGAGAGAGAGAGAGAGAAAGAGAGAGAGATAGAGGAAACAAAACAAAACAAAACAGAGGAACAAAGCAAACAAAGTGGGGAAACAAAAAGGAAACGTGTGCAAATTATACGAATCGGTTTCGCATTTCTTCCTCTTTCACCATCGGTCACACTCATCACGGTAGATTGGGGTGTGTTTCCGTTTGCTAACATGAATGCTAAATTTGGAGCGGAAAGGCAAATAGTATATAAACAAAAAAAAAAAAAAACAGCAAACGGGGTGAGAGCAATTAGAAAAAAAAACAAGAAAAAACATTTTGTATAAAAGTTCAAACAACACACAAGAAAGCTACAACTAACTCATACATCGTGCATACAGGCAGACGCAGCAACGAACCTTTTACAATGAGACAAACAAACAAATATCCATAGTAGAATACAAACGATACCCCCCC
>KB674380.1:0-20687 GCA_000349165.1 Anopheles christyi | reverse complement strand
GAATTCGAGTTGACCAACTCAAACCAAATGGCTTAAGGTTAATAATAGATTGCTACTTCAAGAGCGTGTTCCATGCTTTGACAAATTATCTGTAGAATTACATTGAATTTGGCCGCATTGAGTATATATTCCGAGATAATCAAAGGCAAAGTCATCTGATGAAGATGTACCATCAACTCAGGGAGCCACTATATGTTTTCAATGTAGTGTGTTTAAATTGTATCATATTTAACAATAGTTTACAATTGTACTGCATACACTAGTAATTAAACCTGAAGACCCTTTCTTTGTATAGTTTTATCATTTTTAACTGACTAAACATCATACAGCGGTGACAAGGCTTGTAAAATGCTCCACTTGTAACACCGACAACCATCTACAAACAAAACAAATCATTATCCTTCGTCAACACGGAGATCCATCTTAGAACGGAAAGCCTTTCTGTCTTGTATATTGTAAGTGATTCCCGGAATAATGCCCTGAGCTTCCGAATCAATGCTACCCCCTTTTGCTCACTGAACTACAATGGGTATCCTTTTCCTTTTGTTCGAGAATTTGTGGTAAAAAGGTGCAATTCCCATGAGTTGAGGTTCCACAACACAATCACTTTCACCACCATCAATCAAACGGCTTTTGATAAGTTCGGCCCCTGTGACTGTT
Source organism: Anopheles christyi (assembly GCA_000349165.1). NCBI lineage: Eukaryota > Metazoa > Arthropoda > Insecta > Diptera > Culicidae > Anopheles > Anopheles christyi. Next base: position 20,027 of record KB674380.1, on the reverse strand, counting down.
CTAGATTTTGTGATTATTTTTACACTTTGACATATATTCTAGAATGTATTCAAGCGAAGCGGACACGTGTCAATCATCTAGCAAATCGCTCGAATGTGCAAGTAAGAGCCCGCCAAAATAAATGAGCAATGATATGAAAAGTTCGATTTGCATTGCTTATAATTGCAAGCAGTAGTTTGTTTTCTTCAACATAGTGCCATTACTGTTCTGCGAACAATAAGGTAGAACAATAAATACATACATACGCGTGAAAAATAGTTATGTTGTTCTAGATAAGGTTCTGTGCTGTTGAAGAATTGGATAATTAGAATAAACGTATGATTCAGAAGTAGATTAAAGTATAGACTAAGGACACATTGCCATTGTATGGGTAAGGTAAGACAATGCGAAACCTGTCGCGACATAACGAAATAAACCTTGATTGAGCACAGTTCAGGTTCTTGGCTCAAGAAGAATCAAGAACAAAAGAATTCACTTATCACACAAAAATAGTTGTTTTCCGCATCCAAAACCATCCAAAACTATAATGAATTGCAGCTGCTTAAGTGTACACAAAAGCCTTTTTTCACCTTTCGTTGTATGTCGCAGCCTTTTTAAGGTTTAAATTCAGCTAATCCTTTCGCCATGTACTGCCGTAGTAAAATGCCGGAGGTTAAATGTACAACACAACACAACAAAAACGTATTTTTTTCCACTATTTAATTATTTGTGAACCACACATTGCAAAATATTTCTAGAAAGAATAATAATAAATCATATAAAAATAGTAATAAATCGTGCAATGCTTAAACTGTTTAATATGGTAAGAGTTTTCAAGTAATAAAATCGAAAGAGTGTTCAATTTCGGTATTCTAACAATTTTGATTACAATAGTTTAATATGTTTATTTATTTTTTTTTTGTTGCTTATTTGTTGGTCGGGACTTTCCTAGTCCTACTTCCTCCAAAAATTCCTCTGAGCTTGCTTAAAGTAAAAAAAAGGAACTGAAATAAAAATATAATTTTTTGTATGATTTTGAATCTTTTGATAAAACACCATGTAAAAACATGTAATTTGTATCAATATTTGTTATAAAAACAATCCAGCACTGATCAATTTATTTGTACTTGACTCAACTTCGATATCTTTGAACCAAGTCATTTTTTTCTTTTTAATCTGCTTTCCTGTCCAGCAAAATCCCAACCATGAAGTAATTCATTCCACAAAAATATGCTGAAATTGAGCTGCTTGACCAATGCAGCACATTTCATGCTAAGTGGAGTTGTTTTTTTATTTATTGTTATTGGTTTGTTTGACAGATTTGATCGCATTGATTTTTTCTGTGAAGATGCTTGTTAAGAATGGTATCCATGCTATCCATGTTATATGCTATCCATGATATGGCCACACTTAAATAAAATAAAGTCAACGTATTCCTAATAGATGGTGACATTCAACCCGGAACACTCAAAAATTTGTTAAAACTAATTATCAAAATATCTGAAAAAATATCCAATTTTACGGCTGAAAAAACTGGTAAATAAAAAAAAGTCAGTAAGCACGCACTCACCAAGTGTCACTGTTCTCGTATAGCCTACTTGTATCCAATGCAAGCCATTCAACAACGTTTGGTAGTGAACAGCTTGTCGTTACGTTGCGTCATGATTCTTTATTATAAGAGCTACGCACAACAATCTGAGAGCAAACCATTCAATGGAATAGAAAATATAATTTTCCCTAATTAGATATTGCGCCTGTGCAACGCCGTCCAGGGATGGAATAATTGTTCACATACCGTTAATTGCTGTGCAGGGGACACGAGGAAAATACTTGTTGGACGGTTTACCGACAACATGTTGATTGAGCTGGTTTGGCTGCATGGACACCGTGCATTGTAAGTGGGCAAACGGACATGAATAATAATTGGAAATTATGCTGATCGGATGGTTTACCTTGCCAATGTACTAGGCAATGGTTCATGACCAAATTTATGTTGCGCCCATGGAGAAGGTAGCAAGGTGAGTGTTATCAGCGAGGAATCTATTTGCCTGAGGTTCTGGGTGCCGGCTTTGCCCCAGTTCTCGAAGGCCAATGTCAAACGTTAGAGGGGGTGGCAGAAAGGGGTATGTTTGCGTGGTAAATGTCAATAAATAACCTAGGACAACAAACGGTGTTATTTTTCATGCCTGAAGCTATTTCTCTTTATTCATACAAATTTACCATAGTTAATTCGGCAACGGCAAAGTACAAGGGGTTTGTCAGTCTCTACCATCGATCAAATTAGGAATCAGGAAGTAACTGGTAATTATACCGTTTAGTGGAGTTTGACATCATACAAATGGTCTGTAATTAGAAATACTTTTGCTTCTTAATTGTTTGAGATAGCGAATCCAGTAGCACATGTGTTTTTTTACATGCATAATGAAAAGAAACTTTTTTGAACACTTATAATACTAACTGGTCAAACCTGAATTCTTCTTACAGTACGCTGGCAGAAAACCAAATTACAATCAAAATCATTATATTTGTTGCTATTTTCTTAAATGCATCCTTTGCCCACAAACTACGCTCCTCCACATTTACTAGTGCAGTCAGCAGATGCGTTCGGTTGATAGTTTTTCAATGCATTTTATCCGTTTAATCCATTTTTAAATCGCTTGAAATCAACCGCTGGGACACAGCTCGCAGCCGTGTGATTTCATTTAACCGTATACAAACCGTTCGATTAATCGGATTTTCGCCACCAACCTACAACCACGTTATTATTGCTCACTTCATTTATTTTATTTCTGGAAAACGTACCGATATAAATGGAATTACTACGCCCCATCATTATTCGTAGCTTAAAGTCAAGCACCCGCACCGGTAGCGATGATGTTTCGTTTCCCATTTCAATCTAGACTCGACTGATAACGAGATTGAAACGGCGAGCTTTTTGTGTTGCAGATTAAATTGTGGTTTCTTTCCACCGTTAACTGGTTTTTTTTATGAAACGGATGGTCATTAGATACGCTATTTCAATGACATTGACATTGATTTGTTTCTTACTTTATGTCCCTGTTATTTATTCTAAATAATAATAGTTATATGGAGAGGGAACACGAAAGATTCGTGGTATTTGTTACTTTTAAACAAGAAAGAAGAAGAGCTGTAAGAAATATCCTACCCATTCCTTGTAGCTGTATTCCGCTATCAACTTTTTTGTATCTATCAAAACAGAACGAATACGGTGTTTTGTTCCGGGATATCCAAATCACCCGTTATCAGTTTTACGTTCGTTGGGCAGTAACAGTCCTTATTTTTATGAATATTTGTTATTTTGTCATGTGTAAATTGAAGCAATAAAACATGTAATTAATTGTTATACGTGTCGAAGCTTAATGTCTGGAACAGTATTTTGAAAAAATTAAAAAAATTGTGCCTTTTTTTTCAATTTAAAATTTTGATTGAAATGTTTTGAGGCATGATTGGCACCTAATAGAAAAGTGAATCGGGAGCGCAGCAAAGCGCGGTTCAAACAAGCACGTATAATCTCTGTAGCTAGCATATAACATTACGGAGCGTATCAACTAGGGACGTTACTTTTCCGTAGTTTAGCGCATATCATCCAGTGAGCGTGTGTAGGAAAATTAACTTCCAGCATACTGGGACACGTTAACTTAACAGTCACAAAATAATGGACCATGGTGTTAATGTTTCGCTCGTTTCACGCGTTCCGCCTATCAATCTAAAAACTTTTTTCAAAAATCGCTGTCAAACGAACCCAACTGTCTAAAATTGTCCAATGATAAGTGGTACGAAGCAAAACCAACTTCATTTTATTACCACACTGCATATCAATACGATCGATACGTCACATACAGGCTGGTGAAAGCATCGATCGATCATTGCATTCTACTGCCTTCTGTCGTTAGGTTGGAGTCGGCACCGTGTTTTGCTCAAACGATCGCACTCTTACCGTATTCCAGCGAAACAGACAAACAAAAGAGAAATATTCAACAGTTGTTGATGATACACAAATGAAATCAACCGCAACGACGATGGACAATCACGCGCTGTGTCACTTCATTTCCCCAAAGAATAGGGGAGAAATGCTGCGGTCGTTCCATTCTCATACCATTTGAACGGAAACGAGCCTTACTCCTGCTGTAAGGACACAAAATGAACCGATGGATGAAGCATGGATTGATGGTATCAATAGGGGAAGTATACGAGGCGTTCATCTATGTTTTCCCCTTGAAAACAGCTGCCCCTATCTGGTAAGACGAATGAACATCTTCGAAAAGCAGGAGAACTCTATACAGAGGGGCAATCACCTGTCGAGAAATGAACAAACAGCAGAGATTGATGAAGTACTGCGTGCGTGCAAAATGAACACGCGTGAGATGAACCATCCCTCGATCCAAATAAATCCGTTTTTCTCCTTAAGTTAATGAACCTTGCCTGGGGAAACGAAGCCGATAATACTACTACACGAACGATGCTGGAGCAGAAGACTATCGCCAATTATTACCTAGCATGTTACCATCAGTCGCGTCACTACATTGAGTCAGTAAAGTGCAGTTATGATACAAAATAATAATATTTTTTAAATATATTCATCGAAGGCACGAAACAACATCATTTTGAATTGAAACGAATCGTCTGTTTGTGTTAAATAAAAGTGTCTTTTGAAGTCGTACATACCAACAAATACAGTATTTATGAAAAGAAAAATCTGAAAAAATATGTGAAAATGTTTCAACTTTTTCGTATTATGATGCATTTTCGCAATAACGATTACAAAAACAACAAATGATACAAATAAGAAAGGATCATGTTATTTCTTTCGGCATAATTCTAAAAACATTTTTGCGGAAGTAAAAGCACATCCCACAGCGTGTAGTATGGAAACACGTTTAGTTTTACGTTTTATTTACGAATCACTTTTGTAAAATGTGCAATACAGCAAAAGATTCCTCATCTAATAGCAGAGGCGCCGTCTCAAACTTGGCTCACTCTTTTGTTTTTTTGTTTTTTGCTAACTGTTTCGCTGCTGGCTTGTTCTGGTTTTAATAATGTCCTGTTCATGCTACGATGATTTCATTGATTAGTACTTTATCGTTGCGATGGTCCATCGCAAGCCGCTTCGCATGCCATTAGGCCGCCAATTGTCACAATCCATAAATAATACTAAAACACAGACAACAGCACTCGCGCAGGAATCCGGTGATGGATGGATGGATGGATAAATTATTAAAATGGAATTCTGAACCATCCTGGTCTGCGCGCATTGTGCCAAAAAAAAAAAAAAATGGACACGGCTTCACTTCCAGTTCCAGTTCATACAACTGCTAAATATTGCTGCTTTGCTACGTTTTATGTCCGTGTCTTTGCTCCCTTTCTAGTGAACCATGTTGTTTCGAATATATTTGACCTTACCAGTTCCGGTTTGATCCTCACTTAAAATCACATTACATGGGTGAATGGATATTGTCGCTAGGGTCTAGCAATTCTCGTTAAATTTATCGTAAAAATCGCATCACCACCAGCAGACAAAGCGACTAAATCAATTGGTTTCTTTACCGTGTACCAATGCCTTCGAAGATGCCTTCCAAAAGCGGTGACTGACGGACGGAAAGCGACAAGTTGGAATTACGGTGGATAATCAAACTGCTTCGGTTCCCGTGTGTCACGGTACAATGGAATCAAATTTGCATGCAAAAGCCTTCACCATCGTGTGAGCGACTGGTCCGACGGTCCGTCCTAAACGAACCTGCATCTTCACAGCATGTAACGGCATCGTCCACGTTTGTGTCCTCCGTTTCCCCTAGAGCGTCGTGATGATGTCAACGGTGTCTTTGAACGGATTTGTCGGGGCGAGTACAGGTGGTGGGGGAGGGGGAATGCTGGCACCTTGTATTGAAGAACCAGCTATCGAGCCCGCTGAGTTCCCCTGAGCTCCTGAGTGGCCATTTGAGGTCCCACTGTTACCTGTTCCGGATCCAGTGCTTGTACCGTGCGTTGCCGGAATTGTTGTCATCGTTGTAACCGTCGAGGAGCTGGAACTTGTGTTGGCTTTCATGCTTATTTCCATGTTGGATAGGGCAGACGACACGTGCAGCAGGTTTTCCATGAGAATTTGATAGATTTCGCTCAGCTCAAACTCGGAACGGGAAACAATGAACACATCTGTGAAAGATCGAAATAAATAAATTACTGAGTACCACAGAATGATTCATGGTTCATGGAATGCATTTAACGGTTTGTTTCATTGTACTTCCCAGATACCGCCAAATTTATTAATTTTTTTTGGTTTCCTATCGATATACATGATAACAAAAATAAATAAATTATCCAATACGCAATCACGATACCGCTTTTTGCAAACATACTCGAAATATTCTTAACATTTTTTTATCTATCAAATTGTTCCATCCAATGTACAATGATACAATTACGTTGAATGCAATTTATTTATATGTGGGAAAATATAAAACACGGCACCTTGTCACTCAGACTAACCAGAAGATAAACGACTACGTTCATCATACTCACACCCACATTGCACTATTACCAGCTACTGTGCAGAGAAAGCCAAACCGCTGGCTCTATTTGCCGTGTTGCACTGTGCAATTGCAACCGACCGACACACATGAAAGACAGAAGAAAGCTTCACTAACCACTGAATGATTAAGTGGACGGTTGATACGTTGCAGTCGCATGCCAGTTCGAAAACAGTGTGCTTCCGCACTACCAGCAATGTAAAAGCAGTAATAAATTACAGCAAAAAGCTTCAAAGTTATATTTATGAATTAATCCAAAACCTCAACAGAGCCTTCCCTTGATGTTGATAAAATGCACTTTGCTGCATTTTAATAGGTACATTGTTTGTACAAAAGAGAATATTTTTAAGTTAATTTTTTCACACTCAGCTCAACAAAAGAGAGTTCATTTAGATTATTTTTAAGCTCATACACTTTAAACCGATATTAAAGATGTGTTGTTTCAGAAATGACTTATATTTTAATGCAATCATCACCCCACTGCACAATTGCGTGTGCTGAAAACGTAAAAGCAAAATCCGGTAAGAGCATCAAACTTCGTTTCGAAAGAACGCATTTCGGTTTTATGGCTGTTTTTCCAACGGTCAGCAAATACAAGGGTAGGTTAATAGTTTTTTTTCTTCTTTACGGTGACGTAGCCCAAACACGGTGCCATGCAGTAACGTCGTTATGGTTGACCCTACTGCTTGGGATCACAAATCTATTACGTTACATTTTATGTCCAGATCAAACGGGTGCATTTTATTCGATATAAACTATGTCTGAAAAGTGTATGGTGCTTAATAATGTTTTAAACTAGCACACTAGTAGAAAAAAGGTGCAAAAATTACGAGCATCAGGAAAAAATCGAAAACGTTTCGAACTGTGTCCCCTCTACGGTATCAAGCGGTGAAATAAAACAAAGACATTTTGGTTTTGCATTTAATTTGCTACGTTTCAAATAATCTGTGTATCCTTTAAAGCTTACCATTTCTATCCTTCGTCAGCCTATGAGCGTAAACATTCAATATGATCGATAAATCATCGACAGTTTTTAATTCCGTGCCAAGATTGCTAAACAGACCCTCGCTAACGCCGCAACCAGACACCGCGGTATTGCTGCTGTTGCCACCGCCCGAGGTGAACATTATACCGCTAGCACTAACGCTGCCGCCACTGACACCACCGGCGAGATTGTAATTCGATGCAGAATGATTCGACATTTGTTTGTGCTGTTTAACGTGATTTATTGCCGCCGACCACCTGTGAATGGGAAGCAACAGAAAACACATTCACATCCGTACGAAAATATCACTAGTAAATTCGCAATTTTTAAACGCAAGGAATTTCTAGGCGTCACTAGTTTAATGCGAAAAAGTGATATCAAAATTATGCAACAATGCGCTTGCTTACCTCTGATTGTCGATCAGCTCCACTAAGATGTTCTCAAACTCACTGTTGTTCATTGGTAGTCCGGGCGAAGGAGTTGGTGTGTTTTCACCCTCGGTCGAGGTCGATGTGTCCAGTGATTCCATTTCAGCGTCGTCGATACAGCGCAGCAGGGCACCCCGAACGGACAGGTACAGATTGGAAAGATCTTGCATTTGTTCATTCTGCCGTAGGTTTTGCACTACACTGATGGCTATCTTATGGTCCGATTCGATCAAGAGAAGCAACTGGAACATTAGCTTGTACAGCCCACGTCCCAGATCTAGCAGCAACTCGGCCGTGGCTGGGTCGGTGGAGGTGGAAAGCGAAACAATGGCGCCGGAGCCTACGGTTCCTTCGTTTGCCGAGTCAATGTCCGACGTGAAAAGCGCTAATTTGCAAGACGTTTTCACCTCGTCCAAACTGTCCAGCACCGTCTCCTTTCGATCGAAAAACGTTTCCAGGTGCTCTTGCACCTCCAACACACCGTACCGGAGATTCTCGAACAGCCGTGGAGTGGTCGCAAGGCTTTGATGGTACCAGATCTTCGGTGGATCACCGCGCGTAGCCAGCAGATCCGATAGCACCGAAATGCGATGCCCTAGCTGTACTCCACACCCGGTGAAATATCGCATACACTCCTTGGAAATTGCGATCGAGCGCACCGTCAGCTCTTTTATCAGTCGGAACATTTGGTTAAGCAGATCGGGCGCATGCGAAGAGGGTTGATTCACGAGCAGTCCCACTACATTCCGGCGCCACATATCTACACTTTCATCCCGTATGGGACCGGTGCGGAATGGATGCATGCCCGGCAGGTGAGGTGACGCATTACACGGCGTAATGTCCCCGAGATCTCCAGCACTTGATCCGCTCGTATCGCTGCGTGACACTGAATCCCGCCGATGACGTCGTTCCCGTAAACTCAAGCTCGTTGGCGGCCCGCTAAGGTAAGTGGCCTTCGAGAATATGGGCCGTGGCTCTTCGTCTAGCGGTGATTCCGATTCAACCTCCTCGTCCGAAGAATCGTCAGCGTTGGGACGTTTCCTTCGATTAAACACGGGCGTTTTCTCACTCAAGCTTTCATCCATATTGGAGTGTGATGTGCGAACACCAGCGGCCGACAGGGAGTGTGGCTCATTTTCGCCCTCGGACAGCGGACGACGACGCACGCCCCAGTTAAAGTTGTCCGTCGATTCGCCTTCAATACTTTCGCTCTCATATTCGAGGAAGTCAAAGTCCTTAAACACCCCAAAGTCTGGTGCACCGTCGTCGCGTTTGGAGCCACCGCTCAGATCCTGCTGGGCACCGGAAGTTTCGTCCGTACTCGATGCGGCAGATGATTGGCGCTCCAACAGATCAGACGATTGGCTGAAGATGACCTGTGAAACAATTCATGAAAACGGTTAACAGACCAATTATGCTCATCCTATTTCTTTGCCACAAATATACAGTATACAGTGAGCCAGTGATACATCAAGTGTCTAAGAAGTATTACCGTCGACTGGTTGATGCGTATGTGCGGAAGTGCAATAATGACTACGAAAATAGCTGAACAACATATACTGGCATTGAAACACCTGTGGCAATTTGCTACACATAATTATTTACTTCAGCCCATGTGACCTTGAACCGATGCCATATAAGCTTTTTTGGGAATTTTTTAAAACACATTTTGACTCATTTTCACCTCCCAGCTAACGATGCCTTCTGGCACAAAAAAAAGGCTTAACGTGATATATTGGATGAGACGTAAGCATTCGTCTTAACAAACCCAAAACACGTCTTAAAAATGACATTCATCGTTTGTCCTATTTATCATTATCCATTCTTAGCCTACATCCGATTACACAATATGCTTTTTTCTAAAGCTTGATTTTTGTTACCTCCACAAGATACATTCATTTTCCCTAACGCCGATGTAGAACGTGTTCTTGCAAGCAACATTCGACTGTGAACAATTTTGGCTTATTATCCCATTTCCAAAACTTTTTCATACGTCATAAAACAAGGATCCGTTCTATCCGCTGTTACCGGTTGTTGACAGTGTCATAAATTTTGCAAATCTAAAAAACTTTTCAGATGTGGAATTGTTTTTTTTTCTTTTTGGGCTTTTTTGTGCCTTTGGTGGTTTTTTTTCTGAACGTACCCGTTGGGAAGACGAAAAATAAGTTCGTTCACAATCAAATATAAAGTGACGATAAAAAAAACCCATAGAGCTTAATGCACACTCTTTTCCATTTGCACGTTTCCACAACATTAGCGAAAATTTTGCAAGTTGTCAGTGCAGACCCCAACTGCCATGACATTAACGCAAACGTGAAGGTTTATTGGAGATTATGTGATGGCAAACACGCAGAATTTAGTAAAGAGAGTAGAATGCTTGCCACACTCAAAACCAGACATAGGGGGGAAATTCATACAGTGCCAGCGCCATTTAGAATCATCTATCGCAGAATTCTTTCGCTTTGTAATTTCGTGTGTTTCCACGTGTTTCTTTCAACCCACTGAACCGCAACAACTGTGGCAATCTTTTCCATCATGCCCGTCACAATGACTTCTCTAGTGGCCTGTAACGGTCACACACAAAGAGGAGTGTATTGAACAGACGAATAATTTAAGACCTTTGCTTGTCAAAGCTTCCAACTTTTCCACTAAACTCTAGTCCACAAACTTGTAAAGGAAGGAATCTTAAAGCCGTAAATGAAAGTCAACCGAAAAATTTATATCTTTCAGCTTGTAAGCAAAACTGCAGACTACAAAGTTCAATTAGGTTCCAGCATGGGAATCAAGCGTTCTAGCGGATATTAACATGCTGCTAACTCGACTCTTCTACATTGGAAGATTTAACTTTTCAACCGTTTACCGTCCGGTATACATTACCGAGGAGCCTTCCATTTGTCGTTTGTGTTCAGCTACCATAAATCTCCCATCATTGGTGCACAGTGCATACCATTCGATTGAACAGCGCAATCCAATGTTGAATCACTCTGTTCCAGGCATCGTGCAAAAACATACACTTACAAACATACATAAAACTCCTTCCCTTTTCACGTTACCGCCAGTAGCGCGACTTTCAAATCGGAGCAGAAACGCTTCCACCGTCAGCCATTTATTATCCTTGTTTCAATCATCCGTACTCGGTCACTCAATTAACGTAGAATGTACGCTTTTCAAGCGGAAGAAGAACAGCGCTGGCTAACGGTTAGCACCATACACCATACAAATGCTTCGCACTCGGTCAATTTGGAATTGTGCACCTGATTGCGGTTTGTGGCACATTGCGTATGCTCTCAGGCCGAAACGATGGTTGCGTTTCGCCATATTTGATTGCGTTCAAATCACACCATATTTCAAACGTCGCAATGCCGAAGGCATTTTCGGTGCGTTATTCTTCCGTAAAAATCCCTTGTAGCTGGCGCAAAGTAGCTTAAAGAATGGTGTTAGAACAGAGGAGGAAAAGAACAGCTAGGCGATATTGCCTGTGTACAGTTCAATGAGCGATGGAAAAATTATGATCATACTTTCCTTTACCAACGGTTCTTCTAAAGATTCATTTTATTTTTATCAATCTTTGGCAAACATAAGCATGAGCATGAGGTAAGTTACATCGCTCATGCTGCTTTATGCTGGTTGATGCGTGGGCTTCTATCGAAAGGTTTTCCTCATTTTTTTAATTTTTTGTTGTTGTCTGCATATTATGAGATTCCCATCACCATGAACAATCAATACAGTCGCACCAATAAAGGAACTCGTACAATGACTGTGGTCGTGTTGTCATCATCCGGCTCTTTGACAAAAGCTCGATTGGAAGGCCTGAAAAAACACCGCTTTCTCCTTACATTACCGAAAGGGAGGATGAAAGCCGACAACTTCAAACCGCTAGCTTATGAGCGTTACGACATCCATACGTTCCATGGTCCAAAACTCAGTACAGTCTGTTTCCGACCTATGCCGATGTTAATGCGTTACGAAGACATCCGCTTAAGTCGAATATCACAGTTTTCATTTTACATTTTAACTTACCCTAGTTTTGACAACCTTTGACAATACGTGTGTCAAATCACAACACAACCGAATGCTCCAAAACTGTAAAATGTTAATAATGCTAAATAGGCTTATCTCCGAATCTGCGTTAATCGAGAAACGGATTATTCGGGAACAGACTGTATAAATGAATAGCGATGACTTTATTATTTAAGTTTTTGTTCCAAAGGGCATCTTGATTATTGTCTGCTCGATTGTTCATTGTGTTTATTATTAAAATTGGTTTATATCAATACTTATTCGTTTTTTGTTTTCCAGTGCCGCTATTCTAAGCTCTTAGCAACATGTATGCATATATTTTTGTTTTTGAAAAGGAAATTTGTCACATGGCGCTAAAAATTATGTCTCATCATAGCCCGCCGAAGGTCCCAAAGCAAAGTATTCGATTGATTGAACAAATACATTCTAAACACATATCCTTACAGGAGTCAACACTACACGTCGTCTTCATCACTCATCTGTTCTTGCTCAATTCATCACCGACACGCTACTTTTGCCAGTGATGTCTTTCGACGGTTGCTTTCGCGGAATTATTGCTAAAGATGGCCAATTTTTCCGCAGCTTATTTTAATATCGCGACACGAACATTTTTCACCGAATCAACAGCAAAATTTGCCTCAGTAATGGTGCGTCCATGGTGAACGGTTTGTCAATAAGCGAGAGAGTTCGTCGTTGGCGTTTGATTGAGTTGTATACATTTTTGGCCAAGTGCTCTCGACGGACCGACGAAACATAAAATAGCAGTACACATCGTTGGTAGAGAGGCAAATCGCCCACGTGTGGCATGGCTCTACTTTTTTCCTTTTTCATCGCCATCATTTCTTCACCAGTACTGGAACTCGTAACACTGGAAAATCCGATTGTGTCAAGCACCAGCGTTCAGTATTATAGTACGCTTTTCTCCGAACGATTCCAGCGCGAAACAAACTAAGACCTCAACCTCAAAAAAGCAGTGTTTTTGAGCGGCTCAATTTAACAAAAGCGACAAATGAACACAACAAGCAATATTTCGATGTTCCCTGAACCAACCTTTTTTTGGCACACTGTTTACACCACTACTCGGAACTAGGCATTACATGCGTCTGTCATAGGAATGTTTAAAATAAAAATGGTGAAATTATTTTCTTCCACACCCACTAATACGTCCACGTCGTACTCTTTACGTGGTTTTTATTTTTGACATTTTCTTTTGATAGATGTGTCTTACCACACGAGGGTATAATATAAACACATTTCATTTGCAGCAGCATCGCGTCGGAAAACTGAATCTACGGTCGAAGCGGCACCACTTCTACTGATATTCAATTCAATTGTAAAATGATATGTTTTACTTATCACTACAGCTATTACAGATATGGTGAGCATTTAAGATAAAACGAAGATCATAAGTGAAGAGGCAATTTTCCATCAATGTGTGTGCTCTCTAAAACTCAAATTATCGTGGTAGGTTTACATATGAATTGTATGCTCATGAATTCTTCAACAGACAATAATGAAAACATAGGCAAAAAGAAAAATAACTAATAACGATTTCATATTGATTCGTTTGTACATACAAATAACATAAATATAACACAAAATGAACATAATAGCATGTGTACAATAATGTGAGCTTTTCAAATGTAACCAGCTGAAGCGGATTGCACACGCATAAAGCACTTACGTCGAGATTAAGGGAAATAAATGTTTCTTTACCTTGGAATACAATGAGCTTATGATATCATCCTTTATGATATCAAATTTACAGGGATACAGAAAGGGTTACATGAATAAAAAAGAAAAAAAAAACAAATAAATCACACAACTAGGACCACTTAGCATAACGTATTATTCATTAAAATAGAAAAAAAAAATCCTTCCTCATACTTTGAATGATTGTAGCACTCAATTTCCCTTCAATCGTAAGGTTTCATATAAAATAAAATTGATGACACATAATCACATTCCACGAAACTCTTATCAGTTTGGTAAACGTTATGAAACTTATATTATGGAGAAAGGAAAGACTCACCGATGGACTCTTGGGAAGACCGACGCGCTGTCCGCAAGTTGTGAGAAGATTCACCAAACACTCCCGAACTCGTCCCTATAATAATGGAAAAAAGATAGTTTTATATTACATTTAAATCATATATGTATCCTTTTTCTAAGCATGTTAATAATTCGCAATAGTTTAATGTAAATAAATGACACATGTGTAATACAACATTACCTGTGACATCCATGGTCGTTTCCATCCACTTAATGGAGCTGTATCGGCAGGCGAAAGACTGGCACTTCTTCGTGGTGAATTTGGTGTTCCAGCGTGCGCACCATAATGTGCCCCTGATCCCGTAACGTTACTCGAACCATTAAAACCCTTACCACCCATCTGCATACTACCACCAATGGCAGATGAAGCGCTTGTATCGTTGTCGGTTTTAAGCAGCAATTTTCGCCCTATTAGCGGTGTTTGCGATACGTCGAACGAAAACTCCATCGTTCGACCTGCTAGCTCCTTCTTGCAGAATACCTCCGAATCGCTAAAGCTTCCATGCAGGTTAGCGAACGACGAGCCACCTCCGCCTCCTTCGGACGTTTGGGGCACTACTTGAAGGCTTGAGCTTCGTGTCACCACAAACTTCAAAATCTTCAACGCTTCTTTCCAGTTGGGACTCTGAATGATGAGGAAAATAATGCAATAATCAATTATTTTATAAAAAAAAATAACAAGGACACATTTAGAACACAAGGACAATAATAGAAGAAATCGATATTATTATATGTATTTTAGAAGGTTGTGTGTGCCAGAGCGCTTTGTGTTGGACTTTTGATACCAAATAAAAAGCACGGCACTGTCAAATGAGAATGTAAATACGTAATAAAAATGTAAACTAATACTCACATCTAAATACTTTGAAATTATCCGCAGCATATCGCCAGCAATCGGCTGTATTGTAACGGCGGATAGATCTACGTAATGCAACATGCAGTGTATGACGCTCAGAACCTGCAACTGTACTTGCACCCAACCCTTCTCGAGTACCTCTGTTAGGAACGCGAGCATGTGCAGGCCCATGTGTGCGTACGTATCGTACAGATACTTAACCACACACTTGGTCCACTGGAACGACTCCTTGCTGAACGTCTTCCTGCTGTACAGTGTCATGACAGTGCCGAGATTCTCCAACTTGAGCCCCATTTCCGACGCAACTTGCGCAATATTCTCCGCGCTCCGTATGCAGATTTCGTTTGCGTCCTCATAATGAAGCAGCATGTAAGGAAGCAGTGCGATGACGTTCATCGGAAAGGCGCAACTTTGCGTTGGATCGCACACAGGCAAGCTTAACAGAGGTGTCAGCTGCGAAAGCAACGCTATCGATGCCTCGTATGTTCCGGAATGTGTGCAGCCCTTCAGGAGTAGTGCGTGCACTCCTGGGTACGTAGACCATTTAAGCTGCTGCTGTAGTTTCTCTACCTTATCCCGAGCGTCGGGTCTATCAAGCGGGAGTCGATGGAGTACACGCGTAAGCAATCTTAGCGCTAGCAGAAATTCGTGCTCGTAATCACTCTCCAGAAGAGAAACAGCCAGCCAGAAAAGCTGCGCCAGTATTGTCATCTTATCGTCCTGCGTAGCCGTGTCTCCCAGCAACTTCAGACTTTGTGCACTGCGCGATCGAGACAGTGACGTCTGGCCGACTCCGAACTTTGCCGCATTTCGTTCAATTTCCAGTGCAGCATTTCGATTGCGCAACTCGATCTGCTTGTCGATTGGCGAGTTGGCCGCTTTGCGCGAACAGTAGGAAATTGAGTAGCTGGTGCTACGCGTATGACCGCCACTCGTGGCATTGTGTAAGCTTTGCCCGGGAGATATCCCACTAATACCACCGTCGCCGGATCGCTTACTGCCGCTATACATGCTCGACACCACGCCTTCCTTGTTGTTCAGGTTCGGGGTGCTTTTGAAGATGTCCTTCATTACATCCAATGGTCGGAAATCTGAGTCGAGACTATCAACAGCAGCCTCCAACGTGAGCAGCAACTCCGTTACATAGCCCTGCATGTCTTCACCCTGCTCGGCTACGGTTTCAATCAGCCGCGACAGAATATCAGACAGCATGCGCGAATTGATTGGTACATTAAGCGAGCGGAACACTTGCAAACTGCGCCCGGCATAGTGGCGCGACGAGCAGCTAAGCCCCAGCTGCAATGCAGTCTGAGCCCAGCGCTCCGGTATTCGAGCGTGGGGATAGCTGTCCGTGAACGCCTTCACAATATGACGTAGGAAGCACTGCAACTGATCCGCCGACTTTATGCTCCAAACTTTCGCCGTTATATCCTCATAGTTCCACAGCGGATGCTGTTGGCTGCTCTCATTGGACAGAAACTTTATCAAACTCTTTATGACGTGCGCTGTCGGCATAGTTGGGCCTGGTTGGGGTGGTGCGTTATCCTCCGTCACAATCATCGGCACAGCCGGAGTTTCCTCGTTGGGCTGGTTCGAGGCAGGCGAAAGAACCGATTGTTGGGCGGTGGTGCTATTTAACCCAAACAGATAACTATCGAACTCCTGGTCGGGCTCGGTAAAATTATGATCAATTACCGGCAAGGATGGCACAACAATACCCAATCTCAGTTTGGATGTATCACTGTTAAGCAATATTTTTGCCACCGTCAAATGATCGTTATGCTCCGCCAGTACAATCTACAGCGCGCAATGAAGCAGATGAAATGAAGATAATTGTAGTTCAGTAAGCTGCTGAGCCTTGTTGCAATACATTGCCTTTCATTGCATTAGATTATACTTAGGTCGTACTACTTACCAGTAAATTCAGCAACAATTTCTTACAATGCTCTCGCACGATCCGACGCGTGTGATCCAACCCTAGGAACAGAATGTGCAGCATCAGCGGAACATGTAGCGTCCAGTCCAGTCCAGGAATTCCGTCGACTACGATGTCGGTCAGCAGCATAACAGCCACATTGCATCGATGAAAACCGCTGATGGGAATATTCGTGTCCGGCAAAAACTCCGTCAGCGGAGCAAAGTAACCCCCGTACTCTGGCATTGGAAGAGGGTGGGGCGCTGTCGGTTGCTCAGTGCGTATTTGCACAAAATTATCCTCTTGGTTCATTTCCGGTTCGTTCATCATCATCATTACGTCCTCATGCCGCGGCAGAACGCATGGTCCTGACGCGGTGCGTATCTTATCGCTTCCACGAGGCGGACGGTAGGCATTCGCAAACGTTCGAAGTGCACTGTCCGATTTGCACGTCCTGCAGAGCGTGTCATCAACACCACGCGCAGATGAGCATACATAAAAAAGTACAGCAGTAAATAAACAATACGTACACTTAATTGAGATTCCTTTCTGTACTACTACGTTGGCTATCAATCGCAGCAGTTTCATTGATTCAATAAACGATTTACAATGAATGGATCGTAATTAGCATAGGTTTCATTTCACCCAGTTCAGTTATCCAGCATCTCTTTTTTTCTACAATCATTTTTTGATGAAACTTTAAATATGATCATCAAACCGGCAAGTTATCAAGTTCCGTAAATGCAAGGATATGCTTTTATTTTACCAAAAAAGCATCCTTTTCGAGCAGCGCCTTACAAACATTGATACTTAATTGTCTTGGCGTGCCACACGACTATAATGCAGGCCTTTTCTTTTGTTTCATGATAGTTTGAATACATGAATACAATAACTAATTAATAAGTGTAAAAAAAACATCATAAGTCTGAACATGCCAGCTTTTAAACATCTTTGTTATACAAAAATAATCGATATCGAAATTTATATGTTCTCTTCAGCGGGGTTGTCCTGTAGTGCACGCGTTAAACGCATTACTTGATAAAATACCCACCCAGGGTTCTGGCGTTAGTGTACGATACCCATTCTTAGACCAAATAAATCATGAATATCCTACCACCAGGATATTGTGAATAATCCACTAGAGATTAATTAGACCCAGGCCGACTACTGCAGCTCCGCGCAATAATAGTTAGTGAAAAGCATTTGATACTCCAGATTGCGGGTATCCTATTCCAAAAAATTTCCCATTTGACGTTAATTAGTATTTCAGGGTAACATGCCATTTTATGCAAGATACCGGAAATTCTTCGGTTTATTAACATCGGTTTTTCGGTAATTCTCTGCAATTCGTAGATTGGTGTTTTTTTTTACTTTCCCTTTATGCACGCATTTACAAATATATATATATATATTGTAGACAATTGTAGACACCACCAGGCATCCTCAACATTTTAAACATGTTTCTCTCTCGGGCCACAGATTGCCCCTGCCATGCTCATGTCTTAAATTTTTAGCTTGATTCAGCGCGTTACTACAGACTATTGTCAACATTTTGCCGTGTTTATAAACATATAACCACCATGTTTATATGTTTCTTTGAAACTATTTTCTCCATATGATCCTTTAAGAATCGCAACACATCAATATATTTTTTCGCAAAGTAATCACTTACCCCGACTTTATAGGGTCCTCCCCACTATGACGCTTCGTATGAATAGTCCCCTTTTCTACATCAACATCCTGTACCTTGGGATCATTGTTCCCAGACGCCGGACCTAGAAGAGATGGTAGTAGGCAAGTCGTTCACGTTTCTTCGTTCAATAATTCAATTATAAAAAATCATTAAGAAAATCAATGACCATCCTTAAACGGTTCCTGTTAGCAAACGTTCTCGGTGGTACCAAGGGCGATCGTCGCATTGACTCGCTGACCGTCCATCACATTGACGGTTGCGGCAATGGCAATGCAGAGAGTTCTTCTAATTAAGTACCGTTGTTCATGAACTTACCATCGGAGTGGCTGGACGCTTTTCTCATGCTTGTTAAGCGATAAAACGGTGGCGTTTCCGTGCGCTCAATTAAGCAGTTCAAAGTTTCCACCGTCTGCAGTTCGCTCATCAGCTCGTCCAGCAGCCTGTTAGTGCATGAACGCGCCAAATATAGTGCAACCCGTTTTGCCTGAATCAATACATTAAGAGTGGAAAAGAAACAACAAAGATATCAAATTAATTTGTACATCTCACTTATTTAGAATAGTGTGCGGCTAGATGCCTTCATTAATCTTTTCAAACTGTCACGTTTCCGAATATTGTCAGCATAAGTAAAAGGAATATTAAAATCAGTACACAACACACTTACATTCGCTAACAACTCATTTGGGGCCATCCCCGATATAATGAGCAAGTATCGCAGAATAACTTTGAGGTTGTTTGGCCAAAATTGGCATAAAGTGCCCCAAAGCTCCTCGATGTATGGATGTGAATCAGCAAACTGTAAAAACCAATCGATTAAGAATAATAAATGTCAGTTAAACTGCAAAATTACACAGCGAAAATAAACTACCACAGATAAATAAAAGATCTTGCGAAAAAAAAACTATTTGATGTTCATTTAAAAGCTCAACGATTTTATGTTAAAATTTATAGATTATGCTACCTTAGCTGTAATGTAGAAAAGATTATTCAGAATCATTTCTGTTGCCTCAGTTGAACCAGAGCCTTCGCGTCGTCCTCTTGTACCAGAATCAGGATAATACTATAGCAAAAAAAAAAACAACAATAGTACAGTTCGTCATAAATTAGTTATTTATATTTCTTTCTTTTGATTAAATCAACCTATTGTATACTTTAACTATCAAAAAAAAATACCATTATGTAAGAGAGTGGAGTTGCGGGTGGCACGCTCGAAGCAACAAGCTCCACGTTTTCCAGCCACGGCAACAAGCACTGTAACAGTAATGCACGCGCCTCAGCCCGTGCCGTTTGAAACCGATATGTTATCTCTGCAACGGAAAACAAAATCATTACCAAATTATATGTGCTAACCATTTAGTTTTATCATTTTAGTTCAGCTTAACATAGTTTATTGCAGTAATCGAATACCTACCAGAAAACATTGACATTGTCAGTTCCGGTCGCAGGCGCGCTATCTGCCGGGAGAGATACATCTGGGATCGACAGTAAGCGCCACTTAATACAGCATCCAGAGTGCCTATTTTATCGGTTTCTGCAATGAAAAGCACGAAACAA